>CAIGRN010178500.1:0-13046 GCA_903798345.1 Fraxinus anomala
TTAGTCATTTTATGTTAAAAATTGGTCAAAAGGACGTTTTGCGCAAAGAATGTGAAAGGTATGAACGTTTTGCGCCAAAAAATGAAAGATATGGACGTTTTGCACAAAAACGTGCAAAGGTAGGGACTTTTTACGCCAATTACCCCCTAATTATCTTCATTATACAACAAAACTCCCGACTTTATGCAACTGATTAGTTCACAGTAAGACACGTGTCATATGATTATTGGCTCCAGATGTTTGTTAGTGAGTTAATCAACTACTTAAGGAGCTCAAAACCATTCTTCCATTATCGATGAGAAGGGTATGTGTGCTGTATGCGTATGTATAGATTGTATATCTAACTGTTGGTGGGACCCTCCCTCTAATTAAATTAAAACTGATATCTTATATGGAAAATTAAAAATGAGATCTAAATATTGTAGTTAAGTATTGCCACATTTAGGGTGATCTAATCTTAAATTTTATTTGGATGATCTTATCGCCTTTTGTCATGTATAAACTTGCGATTATCTGTGATGAAATGACGATACTTTGTCACACTAGACATTATTAAACAAATTAGATCCACTATAGGAAGTGCGCTTAGAGGAGACAATGAGTTGGGCTGGGCCGACCCGAGCCTGCTCGGCCCATATGCGCAGGAGTCGAGCTCGACTTGGCCCGTGAGCTCGTGGTTCGTGGGTGAGCCGGGCTAGCGATCCAGCTTGTTCGGCTAGTGCTCGAGCTCGTCATTTGACGAGCTGGAGCCGACGAGTTGCTTAGCCCACTTGCCATCACTAAGTGTGCTCTACTAACGTGGGAGACCACCATTTACGTATGTATATCATACGCAATAAAAGAAAATAAAAAGAAGTCAAAACCTAGAAATCTAGGCGCCACATCAGTGTCGGGAGATAGTTCTCGAAGAAATTTGATTAATTAGCCCTTGCCTCGTATGCTCTCATGACCCAAGCCATCAGTTCATGGTCTTATTGTCGTTGGTTTTTGTTGATAAAGGTGTGTCGATTATTGTTAGCCTCGAGTTCTACGAGCTCTGATAATTCTTAATAGACAACACTCTCAACTGAATAACAACTTATCATTGTCAAAGAGTATAAATGCCTAAAATAAAGTTGTAGGAAACAGTTTGGAGCAGACTAAACTTTCATATATCAGTCAAATTTACACAGCTTTGCATCCTTAAGGCCTTATTGTTTAACATCCGTCGTTATTTCTGTTACTTTGTTGAATTTCCTTCCCTAACTCGGGCTGCTTTTCGAGAAGTTGGGATGGCCATGTGTCGGCTTGTGTAGGATATCGAGCATGTGGTTTGCTAGGCTTCGATGCAAGTTGAGTCGTACTGGGTTCCACATATGCTTGCATATTTGAGCAGATGGGAACAAGATATAATGGATTTACAGTTTGTACTTGCTGCTGTCCAGGTTGAATGGAAGGAAATCTGGGATGATCATTACTTGTATCTGATGCATCTTCTTGGAGATTACATTCAGGAGGGACCATGTTCAGGTCGAGTTGCGACTCAGAAACACGTGCCTTCAGCTCACTCTGCAAGTTCCCGATTTGATCCTCTAAAGCAGAATTTTCATCTTGCAGCTCCTTCTTCTCCATAGTAATCTAACATAAAGAAATTATAGATTAAAGGAAAGAGATGGTTTAATGTAATTCTTGTTAAATAAGGTGTATGAAGTTAAACATCTTTTCATAAAAGGTTTGGCTACAGCACCTGAATGCCAATAGACTTACGTATTGAGATTCAGACAATAAATCAGCATTTTCCCTTTTCAGAGACTTGATCTGAACTAGTGTTTCGGTCACCACTCGACTGGCTTCATTCACTAAAAAGGCCTTACCATTGTTCTGATCTGATAGTTCTGCAAGACCAAAGTAATTGAAGACATCAAGTTTCACGTCAGATATCGGGAATACTGGCTTATAGGATGATATGCAATTTTTCTACTTCAGATGTGAAAGAGAAAAATAATTATTATTATTATTGCTAGAACTAATTACCTAAAGAATTAGCCAAAGCAAGAAAGAGGTCATTCAAATGTTCACGTTTCATTTTCTCTCTCTCAGCCTTGTGGATTCTTTTAGGAACTTGCCCTTGCTTTTTCTTGCTAGAATGCACACTGTTAACAGAGAGATTTAGTCTCAGCAATAAAACAAAATGAAAAAAAAAATGTTTACACATCAAACAGTATCATGAGAGTGTTCTCCCATTTGAAAATAAATTAATTGAATGAACAAAATGATTTACGAAATCATCCAACTCTATCAACCCTCCAAATGAATAACATCAATCTACCATGTAGGTCATGCCAAAAAATCAGTACCAGGTATGAAATGGTTGGAAGATATTTTCTTGTCCAGATGAAATGACTCTTGGAGATTTATTACAATGCAAGAAGTTTCAGAGGAAGAAATATGTGGTGGTGAATAAATCATTTTTCAGTTTCCTAAGTAGCTCTGTCAGAGCCAACACTGCACCAGTCGGATAAAGAAATAGTGCAAATAAAGATTCTAGAAATCGTGTAAAAGCGAACAGCTGAAATCCCATAGTTTTAGGTACAGGAAATTTGTTATTTAAAGAAACCGCAAAACTAAGAGTGTCGTCATAAGACTCATAACCATACACAGAAGAACAAAAGTACGACAATGGCCATCAATAGCTATAAATACAACAAATTCTATATGACCAAAATAATGGGTTCTGACAAGTACAAAAACTTCTAACATTCACTGAGAATCTATTTGAATGATGGATGTACTCAAAACAAAAAACTTTGTTGAATCCTTGTAGGATATGGGATGGAGAACAAGAAACCTGCCAAAGATATTGCATAGTACTTGACTCAACATTTTCTTGTACTTCTGTTACTATATATTTATTTCATTCATTAGGATTTGATGGGTATTTGCTTTCAAGCATTGAAATTGAGGCTTCCCACAAAAAAATTACTTTAAAAAAAAAAAAAAAAAAGAAGTTGCTTATAATAGTGAAAGTGTCTCTAAGTAGGCTGCCGAAGAGTTAATGGATGATTTTGAATTCTTTTTGCACAAAAATTATGATTGCTAAGGTATATACAACCACGTATTGATATCACCAGAGATGATGTGCAACTCTTTTGTTGTAATGTGATCAAGGGTCTCCCTAGTGCATCCTTGAGTTTCTATTTTAAGAGGTTTGCTTTCGTTATTACAAGAGAGCCCGTAGCTAGCATTGAATTCTCTCCTCTCTTATAACTCGAATCAGGAATGCTTAGCTTAATGCATCATACAACTTCTTATTAAAAAAATGTAGATTTATGCAGAAATAGAGAGAAGAGTTCAATGATTATGTGCAATGTAAAAACCCATAAAGAGCACCTTATTTGCAGACGTTTCAAAAACCTCAGAAGCTTGTTTATTGTGCTGTTGTTTGAGCTAAATTATACCTCACCAGATTAAATTTGGGAGATAGTATCCCAATAAAATGTCCATGAAAAACTAGAGAAATGAAACCAAAAACAGTTTTAACACTTTGATGTCACTTGACGAGGATCTCTTTTCATACACGAGTGTCATAACATTTTTACATATTACTTATATATGCTCATTCAGAAGTCGGAGAACCAATACAGTAAGGGTCTACAGTTTTATTCTAGAGAATCCCTTCCCTCTTTTCCTTCACATTGTTATTTCTTTCATTTTTTAAATTTTGCGGATCCAGATTTGGCTTTTTCAAAAACGATATCACATTTATACTTTAGGTCTTATAGATCACTAAAACACATAATAAGCAGTAAACACATAATAAGCAGTGATCTAAAAGAATTAGACAGATACTTCACAAATATATACTCCTGTATCATCCACTTTAAACAAGTATAACAATTACTTTGGTAGATATAATAAATGTCATGCCTGGCTAATAATATTTATTTATTTTGGATTTTAATGTTCCTTTCACACATATTTGACATAGGTTTGACCGATCACTTTGCATTGTCCCTCCTAAGTCGCAGTATTAAATATTTTATAGAGGATCAGGATTAAGTTATCTCTCTTTTCCCATGATTTGGACAATTCTTCATTTTTAGGATTTTCCAGTTATCTATGTAGTATAAGGAATCATCTATACAAAATTCCCATGGCGTCTTCATCATAAACCATCCTAAACAAGACGTAATTTCCTTAGTTCCGTTTTTTCTGGTCTCCACATTTCTATCAATAAAAAAGGAATATTGGTCTAAAAGTGTTTCAACCATTTCAAACTAGTTTTTTTCGAAAATTAAATGGCATTCCCGTGCCTGAAAACAGAGAGACGGGTGTTAAAGTACCGACCAACTTGGTGATTTCTCCACTGCCATGCCAGACTTAGCTACAGGAGCAATCCCTGAATTCATTTGCAATTTGCTACCACCTTGCGCCCTGTGAAAAATGACACGTATCAAACCAAATTTTTTTGGCAATTAACAAACCATTCATTCAAATTATAAAGGTGGTGCAGGAAAGAATTTAATGCAGAAAAAAATCACCACGTTATAAAATAAAAATATTAGAAAAGTTACGGTGTTTCACGAGCAGCACTGTTTCTTTTCAAAGAAAATAAGAGAAAAAGGGGAACGTGAAGTGCTAACTAGTATATTTTGAACCATCTCATTTAGAAGCTCAAGCATTTAGATAGGACACAAACTTATTATTCATTTGAAGTCTTTAACACACAGCGACACAAGCAAGTTAAATCCATTTCTTCATCAAAAGCGCCACCTCATCTACATAGCTAGCATTTACAGATATGACAAACTTTGACTTGTATCTTCAACAAAATCGACGTCTAAAAAAGACAAACTTAATTATTTAAATTTTATCTTTCAACCAAAATAGACATCCAAAAAAAAGCTGCTATTTGAACATAAAACATAAGAACTACAAGTTATTGACTTGCTATCCATACCCTTATTCCTCTCTCCCATCTGCCCAACCAAAATCCGAAGAATTGATAATTTTCAATCTAAAAACTGATTTTGAGGTTGAGAGAGTAGTACATGGAGCTATATTTACAAATTTGAGGGCCCAAAGATTAATTTCTAATTAATGAAAATTAAAACGAAAAATCAAGAAAAAGAAAAAGGGATCCATTGATTGATTGATGCTGTTCATTCAACAAAAATCAAACCTTTTTGCTCATATGTCATATCATATCACAAAAACTCTGTTTTCTTTTGAACGTTCCATTTTTAAATTCTAAATCAAAATTCCATCCATAGAGAACCCCACATGATAATTCATACAAATAAACACTTTATAATTGAACAAAAACTAAAAAGAAGAAAATATCGCCAAGAGATATTTCAAGAAAATTTATGTTATTACTTACATATTAGAAAGAGGAGAGGAGTCTGTGTGTTTTGGCAAAATCCGGATTCTGAGAATTCTTTGTTGGATTAAGATTTGAGAGAGACGATGTAATGTAAAGAGGGCGGTGTGGCCAACAACCTACAGGTAGAAAACACCCGGTCGTTTCGATGCCACGCAGGCTGTATTTCTCGTTGTTTAGCACAAGCACCCACGCTCAGCCTTCACTTCTCCACGCGCCGGCTCAATTTCCTTATTCTACCAATTAAATCCGAATTTTATTGATAGGAAAATTTTATGGATTTATTCATAGGAAAATTTCGTGCTACTTATAAGAGATTGAAACATCTCTTCGCAAAATAAACCATGCTACAAGTACACATAACTTTCACAAATTTATCCACAGATATTTACATGACAAAATTTCATTGATTTTTATCAAAAAAAAAAAAAAAGATGCTGTTCATTCAACAAAAATCATACCTTTTTGCTCATATGTCATATCATATCACAAAAACTCTGTTTTCTTTTTAACTTACCATTTTTAAATTCTAAATCAAAATTCCATCCATAGAGAACCCCACACGATAATTCATACAAATAAAAACTTTATAATTGAACAAAAACTCAAAAGAAGAAAATATCGCCAAGAGATATTTCAAGAAAATTTATGTTATTACTTACATATTAGAAAGAGGAGAAGAGAGGAGAGGAGTCTGTGTGTGTTGGCAAAATCCGGATTCTGAGAATTCTTTGTTGGATTAAGATTTGAGAGAGACGTTGTAATGTAAAGAGGGGCGTGTGGCCAACAACCTACAGGTAGAAAACACCCGGTCGTTTCGATGCCACGCAGGCTGTATTTCTCGTTGTTCAGCACAAGCACCCACGCTCAGCCTTGACTTCTCCACGCGCCGGCTCAATTTCCTTAATCTACCAATTAAATCCGAATTTTATTGATAAGAAAATTTTATGGATTTATTCATAGGAAAATTTCGTGCTAACTTATAAGAGATTGAAACATCTCTTCGCAAAATGAACCATGCTACAAGTACACATAACTTTCACAGATTTTTCCACAGATATTTACGTGATAAAATTTCATTGATTTTTACCCAAAAAAAAAAAAAACACTATCTAACACACGTATGGTGCCTGTGAACAATTCCCTACACGAAGGGAATTGTTCAAAATATAATTATAGTGCTTACACACAAAATGTGTATATGCATGGAGGAAAAAAAAACTTGATGTACATTTAACAAGACTCATTTTATCCATACACTGAATTTATACGATTAAATCTTCAGTTTTTTTAATTATAATAATGCATGAATTCACAATACTACTATACTAGTAAGATCACGTCTTATCCAAAATATAAAATAAGTTTTTAATGCAAACACATTTTGCTTATCTTAATTGATGTTGACAAATAAAAATTTACAATCCCTCTTGAATGCTCAATAATTTATTATATGATTATGTTGTCACAAAGTCGTAACTATTCGATCATGCGTTCTCGAAGTAATACATAATAATTAAATTTTCTAAATAAAACTGTGAAATATAATATTATTACCAACTTCTCTTATCAAGAAGCATGGGAATATAGTATAAGATAATATTAAATATTTATTTATTCCCTATTTTATATGTCCCAAATATTTTCAAAAGCTAGTCCAACTGTACTGAAGCATTTAAATAAAATAAAACCATGTATATGGACATGACAATATATAATAACCTTTTGGTTTAGCTATGAGATTCATACTGTTCCCAATGGAAACCTGAAGATAAAACTCGAGGAAGAAAAGGGAATCCCACTTGGTCATCCGAGTAAGAGATCCCAGGATCTTCCCAAGGACCCAGTAAAAGACGAAACTATAAGAGTCCATTTGATTGTAACAATGAAATTTGAATGGAAAGAAAATGAATTTCAGAAAATTGAATTGCCTACAACTTGTTTTTACTGAAAATTGTCAATTAATTGTGTTTTATTGGTATAATTTTTCACCTGAAAAATATTGAAATTTTGGATCATTTGATTTCGTTTGATTTTGTTTTCCATGAAAATTGTTTAATAAAGGAATATAATTTCTTACCACTGAGGATAGAATTTGTTTCAATTGTCCCAAAAAAAAAAAAAAAGCAGCCTAGAAATCCATTTTCCCACCAAAGTGTGGGAAAACCAATTCAAGGAAAAATAAGAAAAGGAGGTCATGTGGGGCTTAAGAAGGAAAATCATTTCCATGAAATTTTTGGCCAATCAAACATGCAATAACTTGGGAAATGGAAAATAATTTCCAACTTCCATGGAAAAGTAACCCTATCAAACAGGGTCTTAGTGAAAATATGTGTAAAAGAGGAAGGTGATGAACAGTAACCTCTTCTTAAAGAGAGGTATTTAGATTTTGTAGTTTGAAAGGTTGTTCGTTTTNAAAATAATTTCCAACTTCCATAGAAAATAAACCCTATCAAACAGGGCTTAAGCTTTTGAACAGACAAGTTCGAACTTGCTAATCTTCATTCTTCCATTCAGTGCACAAGCCAGCAAATCATACTCCATGTACCCGAGCTCCGAGACTGTAGCCTAACATAAGCAACATGAAAGATGAAAAATCTACACATCTTAAACACATTCACTCAATGTGAATGAGATAAAAATCTAAAATTGAACTTGAAACCAAGGAAACTCAGCAACAATATTATCATAAAGAAAATGTTTATCAGATTAAAAATCGAAGAGACGTCTTGGTTTGAAACTCTAGTCCAACTTGATAATAAACAGGTTTGTAAGTAATAACTTTATGCTGTAGATTATGTCCAACAAAATTCGAAAACAATAACCATAAACGAAACAGCTAACAGGAATGCCAAAAGAAATGGTGAAGAAACTGTCGCCCTTGTGTTCAAAATTCACACCAGAAGAAAAGGAAGAAAGACCTAGAATTCTAGATATCAAGTATCAGATTTAGTATGACCGTGTCAGGTCCTACAATATCACCAACATATACTTTGTTAAAATTGAGATCTAAGTACAATGATTCCATGATAGGGGATTTAACTGTTTACTAGAATGAAATGCACTGTAGAAATTCCAAATAGAAAACTACCTGATGTCCATGAATTTTATTATTCGGTATCCTTACAAGCTCATGAAATGGAGTACTGAACTATTATTTCCCTTGTATATAAAAACAGAATGAAAAAAATTTAGCAACGATGGATTAATAAATTGAAACAGAAAAAGCAAACCGATGTTTTGTATTATCAAAGGGAATCATCCACATCAACTTCAGTCATTTGGTTGGCAATCAAGCAAATGAAGAATTGCAACAACCAAGTGTGTGCATGGTTTTCATACAACAGTCAAATCATGTATGGCATGAGTTATCTCAATTGGCCTTTTGGGTACAGGCGTAAATGAGAAATACAGGACGACTACTAATACATGTGAGTGTAATGAATCTATTATGTGGCGAGATATCTCCTGACACAGATCACACAGTACTCAGATCTATACCTCAGACAACTTGTTAGGTTGACCCAGAAGCCTAGCAAATGAAGTGTGGAGCATTGCTTTATCATACTTTAGCAGAAAACCACTGCAAGATTAGAAGATATTGCACCAAAAAAACTTGTGGAAATTGTTGAAAACTGCGACTCCTCCAACTTTTATCGAGGAAACTAACATGTAATGCTACCCATCTAATCATGGCCAATCCAGATTTTAGATAAGGATGTTCAGATTTCCACAATGAACTGAATAACATTGATTTATAACGCAGAAACAACCCAACAAAAAATCACATAAAGAGAATGGAACCACTTTTTGCCCCCGTTTGGCCCTCTTTCTCTCTCTTTAATTTAATTTTTAACCAGTTTTCAACCCAACCTTTTTGACAACAGTGAGACTCATGTCTGCACTCTATCTAATCACTTTGCAGAGGATATCAATATCCAAGGGACCGTTGGACAATGTAAGGACATTACCACACTCCACTTTCCCTGACAAATTACAAAATTACCCCCCAATGCATAGCCCCCGTTTTTGGCACCTAATGTTTGTAGGGGTATTATGGTCTTTTAGTCATCGTGTAAAAATTTCCATTGATTATTATTTGACCACCAATTCCACACGTCACCTGCAATGTCAGTTGGAATGGACACATGGGGCCCACAGGTGGTTGAAAAATTTGGCAAATAATGAATTTTAATAGAATTTAAAGGGGGCCAAACGGGGGCTTAGGCTTGGTGACACAGGCTTTTAGACTTCAAGATGTAATCTTTGGGAGAACCAAGATGAAGGGTAAAAGAAGCCCAAATGCTATCAAATAGAAGTCAAAGCCTAAGGACAGAATCTTATTAATGTCATTATAAGCCTGCAAATTATATTGAAAAGGTCTTAAACCTTCCAGTCCTAGTCAGATTAGAATTCTAAAGCTCTACTAGTATTAATGAATGCCACAGTTACAGTAATTTCAATATTAACTTGATAATATTTACATGATATCTCATAAAAAAGAAAGGAACTGAAAAAGATATCTGAAAATGAATAGATTACTGTTAGGAACTACAGAACTGAATGTACAGTCTCACTAATAATATCTTAATTGTAAATTACTAAATTTGTCCAACAGTACATGGCTTCTAGCATTATAAAATTCGATATGTGAGTAATTAGTCATTGAGAGACGTTGATAGAAGCATAATGATGACATTCAAATAGCTGGAAATACAAAATTAATTAATACCATAACAAAAGGGAACCAGTCATTTTGGTGACCAAATTTCCATTTCCCAAAACTACTTTATTTACTTGACAAGGAATATTGTTAGCGTGAATGGGAGAGAAATAAGAGAAAAGAGGTCTGTGTGGTCCTTACAAGTTGCCTTTCTGGAGAACGTGGGAAAGCACTTCTAAGTTTAGCACGAAGTGTTACTGGATTTGTACCAGAGACCATCTACACAGGATAAGAAAGGGCAAAAATTATCAGTAAGAGATTCGACTATCATTCAGGCACTCACAATTCAAAAATCCAGTCATTCACAAATCTGAACACATTTCCAATGGGCTAAATAGCTATTATATAAGCAGCATAATCTACTGGAATAAACAACCGAACTAGAAAGAGATATATTCCCAGCTAACCTCGATTACTACTATTAGATTGACATTTGAATTTCTACTTAATCAGAGCTAATTTTTAAGAGTAAAAGCTTTCTGAAGGACAGGTCTACGATGAAGAAAAGCAACACGAAGTAAGTCATGAAAGAAGTCAAATAAAGCTATTAAAAGGTACCAATTTAAATGTTATGCTGGTATAGTTAAAAGATTTGCTCTCTAAGGTATGCTCATCCTTTCTTGTCATTGATAATTAAACAAATTAACTGCCATCAAATGCTCGATATCTTGTAAATTAAATGTCATCCCAGTTCAATATATCATGCAGGCTATCATAAACCCCAAAATATAAGGTTTTGATGGCTTACAATGGCAGACTCAAATTTAAAATAAAAAATATGAAAAAGAAGAAAAAATGGAAAAATTTCCCAAAACAAAAAAGTATCGCCGCTGCTCTTGCAAGAAAGGTAACAGACATAATGTGTAAATTGAAATAAGGGTCCAACTGCATTTTGGAGAGAAAATTGGACTTAAATGCATAGATCCACCTAGCTGACCCCATCCTCCTGTAACTCATATATAAAGAAACTTTTTAGTTTATATTTTGCTTGTAAAGTAGGCAAAGAAACTGAAGACCTTTGAGCCTCAGACCCTCCTAAGTCCCAATATGGTATGAACAGTGTACATTGGGAAGTGCCGGAAGGCTGATACAGTTGAGAGAGATTAAAGACATAGCCTGCCAACGACTTAGTAGCACACCAGTTGAAGTCAAAACCACCTGATCTAGGATAATATGTAATGGGCAGATATCATCTGCTACAGCTTGTACAGCACTAACCTCAACTTCAATCTGGGAGTTGAGAGAGTTATAAATAGAGCTGTGTTTTGGTAGGAGTAAAAGAAGAAAACTTGAAAATTTGGGCCAACGGTATGATTACCTCCTTCTGCAGCAGGCACAGGAGCTATGTGATGTGACGCATGGAACATGCTAAAATGGTACATGCTGGAGTTCTGAAACCAGATTGCTAAGCAAGGAACAAATAACCACCCAAATAACAGAAAACGATGCAAAAACAAAGCATTTCTTTTTATGCCCATAGTTAAGGTTTTATCGCTTTAGAAAATGCTTCTGAGAACACTGGTGTAGCTCAAGGTCAAAACACCAAAGAGAAAAGAAAACATTGATGTCAAGTGGTAGGTATGAAGCACTGATGTGTTTACCTTTGTTTAAGTACGGAGAAAATATACTTTTCACAGCCTCTCTGCAGAAAGATCAAGGTAAGCAGGAAATCAATCGTTTCAATTATGTAATAAGAAAAATGAAGTAACAGCATGCTATATATCATACTCTTGCAGATTACACTACACGTAACACTACACAGTTCATAAGCTATAACAATACAAGAATAGTTACATGGGCAAGGATTCAAATTTAATACCATCAAAATCTGACATACTCACTACTCGTTACAGCAACCTTGGGAGGTAATAACCAAGGACATACATGATATCCCAACAGGAAATTTAAATTGTGTCCTGAAATACAAATAACTGGTAGGAGTGTAACGTTTTCCTTCACATAAACTCCATCAAAAAAGTCCAGAGATCTTGAATACCTCTCCCCTGATGCCAACATTGGTTTTGAGATGAATACTTTAATGATAGCATCAGAGTTAATTATGCGAATGTCAACTTCAACCCATTTTCATATTTATCTCCTAGGTTTGTGTAATTATTGCACCTTATTCTGATTTGTGCCACAACCAGTTTCATTTCTTGGTTATACCAAAGTGCACTTTGTTTGATAATAAATATTTCCACAGGTCGGGGCTGTATGCATCAGGAAGTATTAGAGCTTGTCCCTATCTAGTTTGTGAGCCTGGAATTACGCTGCTCAGTAGGAAATAAGTTTTGAGATCCCATCTCATCGCCAAATTTCTCAGCAGTCACCTAAGGGCTTAAGGTTTTTAGTAAATGATGACTTCAAGTTCTCCCAACAGACCTATTCAAACAATCGAATTATACTCTTAAAATCCAAAACCTTAATTAGGGATAACCTAGATTAAAAAATTTCTTTACATATTCAGCTTCCATTTGCACAACCAACCACCTTCATCTGTTACAGAACAAGCATTCTAATGGAGAAAAAACAAACATCCACATATGAAAACCCTACTAAAGAGGCCGGTTTTCTTCTCGCTTCAATCAAACAGACGCTCTCTTGTTTCTTTTATACAACACAGCAATTGATGAAGACATACAACTCACGAGATTGGAACAGAGTACTCTGGCCTCAGATACAAAACATTTGCTCGTACTGAAGGATTTGCAGCCTACATAGAACAGGAAACCATTCATCCTCTAGCCAAAAAATTAGGCCGACATTACATTGAAAATGCCTAAGGTTAATCAAATTTTAATATTTACCTTGAGCCCGAGAATTACAGTTCCATCCTTCAGAGTAAAAAGATCTGACAGTGATAAAGACTGAGAAGTTTCTTCTTGTTTTAGAAAACAGCTCCATTCTCATCCAAATTTTTTTTGCTATTTTTGCATATATTCTTGACCTCTGCTCAGCATT
>CAIGRN010178502.1:0-18892 GCA_903798345.1 Fraxinus anomala
GGCTCGTCCGAGTACGAGCCGAGCTAGTTCGGCAATAGGCCGAGCCGAGCCATTGCCACCTCTAAGCGAGCGACACATTGTGCTTGATAATGTGTGTTACAATTCAATTCCAAACTAGTTTCACTAGCTGTTGTAAACCATACAACTCTAAGATCTGCTACTCATTCCAAACTCACGATCTGCTACTGTAGATACTATCTAGCCAACCTGCTACATCTCCTGATCTACCTCTTGTAGCTTCCAAGATCCGCTGTAATTTTCAGACTCACAATCTTCTGCACACGTCTCTTCCAAGTGGATATCCAGGAATCACATATTCCTGTTCTTCTTCTTACGCTTGTAGTCTAACATCTCTCAACCTCTAGCAACCTCTAAAATTCAACTGAGAAAGTACATTCCTAAAGATATTTAGGAAGTAGGTTTTTGAATTCTTCAATTTGATTTTTTTCCCAAACAGGTGGTTATATGATCTCAAGAAGAAATGATGAATCACAATGAAAGAATATATTTTTGGATCTTTAAAAAATGATATGAGGCAAAGAATAATAATCAAGCACACTTTAATTTTGTCCAATGATTTGGGTATTTATAGGTGAGGATAATTAGGTTGAATGGGCCAAAAAATACTTCAAAACAGCAACTTAGGGTTTTTCGGATCGACCTGTCCCTCGAGAGAAGAGCTAGCGACAGGCGAGCGACACATTGTCGCTCGAGTGAGAGCTCAGCGACAATCAGGCGACAGACATTCTATTTTTGTCGCTCGAGCAGTGTCCAGGCGATAGGCTAGCGAAAATGCGGCGCCATGTTTCTCCCTTTTTTACGCTCGAATCCTAGACCTCATAACCCAATTTATACAAATTGTACCCTGGGTCCTTGACTTTTACAACACATTACAAATTAGTCATGTTGTCCACAGAATCCCCAATACTGAAAACCTAACAAAGATAATATTTTATGATTATTAGAATTTTAGTTAAACACAGATTCTAAAAGAATATAAAAATGTTTAAAGGAATTTATTTAAAATAAATATTAGTTGATGAATTTCAAACCATATATTTTATTTAATTTTATATATGTCTATATAGGTAAATTTACATAGGATTTAAAATATAATATAATTAACTTTTTAAAAGTGTGTGGATATAAATAATGGCTCCCTTATTGAATCACATTTTTGCAATATTATTTGTTTTGCATATTCAAAAATACAATGGGTAAGTGGGACCTTTTACTCTATCTTAAATTTTTTTTTTTTTTTTGAAGAGAAACGAAAATTAGAAACGATTTATATTAATTTGAGAATAAGATTGTGATGAAAAAAGTTTGAGACATAAATTTGATGATGTGGAAAGGTTATGAACATTTTTATACAATTAAAATATAGTTTAATTATTAAAAATTGTGATGTGAACATATTTAGCCTAAACAAAAATGCATAAGAATAAAATGAAAAATCAAATATTTCTAACCTATCCACAAATTTTATATATTGAAGATATGCAACAAAAGGTCTTGGAAGTATCAAATTTGAATCAAATGAAGCTCATGAAGGGTACACTATCTCTATCTTTTGCAATGTAAAAAGGATTCGAATATTATTATCTCCGTGTTATTTTTCACTAGATGGGATACGATACGGTTATATCGGCAATATTTTATTCTAATATATTCATTGCATATAGACTTTAAAAAGTATCGTGACAAAGGCGATATAGTAATAATTGTAAAACTATAGAGGTTGAGACTTAAGAGCTAGAAAATAGAATTTATTAGAAAAAAGTGTCATTTCAAGGTGTGGATTTTTTTTTGACATTGGTACCATGTTTCAT
Organism: Fraxinus anomala; assembly: GCA_903798345.1. Classification (NCBI taxonomy): domain Eukaryota; kingdom Viridiplantae; phylum Streptophyta; class Magnoliopsida; order Lamiales; family Oleaceae; genus Fraxinus; species Fraxinus anomala. The sequence goes on from CAIGRN010178502.1 coordinate 1,833, forward strand.
GAAACATATTTCTAGATGTAAATAATTCATTAAGATGTCAATAATTGAGTCTCAAGTTAATGAATTCTAAACTATTTTGATGTCTAAAGTATGTGTCTGGGCATTTAAACATTGTATTTTTTATGATTAGAATCTAATTTACTTTGGAGCTCTTTGCCTTGAACTCTCTATGTGTCGAATTGTCCTTGGTACTTATTCACATTTGATACTTCTTTATAAAATGATTAATGAAGAGAATATTAGAGAATTAGAAGTGGCTTTATGGCCCGAAGGATGTATTGTCCGGAGCTCATATGGATTTAAATATTCTGAATATAACGGAATATTTTTTCGAGATGTTAATGAACAAGGATGCTTAGTTGAAGTGTTTTGATCTTTAACATAGAGTTTGGACATTTGATTTTCCTTCTAAATATTAGGTTTCCACTTTCCAGATGACTTTGAAACTATTATTTCTATAATTGTAACATTTCATACGTGTTAAATACAAAGTTACACAAATTAAGAGCTATTAAAACTTGAATGATTGAAATATGGATCATACATGTAAAAATAGTAAATTACGTTAATATCGGTACTTTATAACATGAGAAACTATTCATATTCATCGACCAAGTGATAATAGTATTCTTCTTATTTTCATATATAATTCATGTAGTACTCCAGATGGTTCTTTTTTATCGAGTTGTGCATATTATTCTTGTGCATTATACGATTCAAATACTATTATTGGTGAACGATACAAGTTTATCCTATCTTTTCAGTTTTCTTTCTCCTCTTCAAAAAGTCAAGATTTTTAACCTTATCGTCACCTTATAATCATTTTGAGGGCATATAAAAGGGAAATATGTCACTAAAGATAGAGCTGGTAAATGGGTGAAAATGACCAAAGTTTTACTTTGTTGCCTTATTGCCTATCACTGTCAACTGAATTAAGCCCTTTGGATTTACCAAATCCAATTTACATTGACATGTCCCTCCTTGAGTAGTTTCTTCTTAACTTAAAACATTATATAAATTAAAAACTAAAATAAAATAATCCTTGTCAAGATAAGAAAGCAACCCACTAAGGACATTTTTCAAAAGTCTCCCATGATTTATGGCTACATCCTCCCAATCTTAAATCAATTTTCTAATTTTTCAAAACCAAATAAGGGTTGTTCCTACTAACCTTAGGTCTTCTCTATAGTAATCAAGAAATTGACGTAATTGACCAGTCATCACTTGAAACTAATTTTATACCTTTAGTGTATTTTGAAAAACACGTCTAGGGTCGCCCTAGCATGGGCGAAATGTATCACCTTGGCACTAAGTGCGAAATTAAGCACGATTAATGAGCGACTAGACATGCTTTATTACTTTCTTAAATTTTTACCTTTTTAAAATCTTTTTATTTGACTTTAGTTTCAAGTTTTTCTTTAAAAATCGTATAATTGACTAATTGTATGAATTATTAATTAAATATAGTATTTTATAATTTTATATTTTTTGTATGTATTAAATGGTTTTTAATGATTAAATTTAAAAATAAGAAGAAAAAAACATTTTTTTTTATGTCTAGGCGTCTAATCACGCTTTACGCTTTTTTAAAATATTGGTTCTAACACATCTCAACTTAGGGTGAGGCATGGACATTTTTATTATAAAAAATATTTTATTTTTAATATATTCTATTTATTTAATTGTTGGAATTCCTAATCATATTTATGTTGTTTCTAATTGATTTCACATCCCGACGAAGACACGAGGTTACGATGAGTTAACACATGTTTGTTTCAAATTGGTGCCTTTTCAAAAGCCTTCGACAATTGTTAGACATTGAATCTCAACATTCAATGAGAGTAGAGCAAGTATGCATAGAGTTTGATCTTTAAAACTTGAATAATCAATGGAAAGAATTGATAGGAAAAATTCTAGCCTCAATTCTCGGAGTTAATTAGCAATTAGCATTATTGTAAATTGAAATGCAATCAATGATTCAACATTCTTGACCTGGATTACAAGACCATGACATTCTACACACAAAAACAAAAAGACCATGACATTCAAAAATAATCATTTCCTTCAAGAATTTCAAATTTTAAAAAATAATTTAGACCTTTATGCTATGCTTTTGAGACACTCAAGGAGTACTCAAGAGTTCAACCAGTGGTTTTTTGAAAGTATACAAGCATGTTTGGTCTGGATTCTATAAAAGAAACTGACTTATTTTAACAGTATCAAGAGCGATTTTACCAAAATAATCTCAAAATAAGCCATTCTTTGGCTTCCTTTTTGACTTCTAAGCTTAGCCAAACATGATATATCATTGCCACAATCATTTTTTGGTATAACTCACCTTAAATTACCATGTATGTAATGGTGCTCAAATTGTTATACACCCACATGTCAAGACATCAAATAATTTGGGATGTTATTAGAGACGTTACATTTCACCGTTCCTATCAAAACCGACGCCCCACGAGTCCACGAAAACCATTTTTACTTTGATATATTGTTATAAGTAATATTACTGAAATTTACCATTAAAATAAACTTATGTTAGAAAATTGTCCAAGTAATTACAAACTCATAAATCAAGTCTGGCACACATTATAAACAATTACAAGATACCTTGGCTTACAGGGGCGGAGCTAGGATTGTAAAATTGTGGGAGCAAATTTCAAAAAAAATTAATTGTGGGGCAAAATTGAAAACTATTGAGGAATTTTTTAAAATCTTGTACAAAGTCTTATATATAAATTCAGTGTGGGTGAAAGTGACGCCCACTACAAATCTGTTCCTATCGACATAATAGAAACAGGAAAACCAAATTTCAAAGAATCCAAAAAATTGAAAAATTGAATCTATGTTCAACGGATCATATCTAAGCGATTTGATTGCGAATTTCCTCGATGGGATTGTAAAATACACTTTTAAAAACCTTAAATACTTGATTGCATATTCTTTGACAATTTTTTGTTAGTTGATAATTTTTCTCAGTCGAAACAAATAAAAAGATACTAAAAATGTTTGAAATTCAATTTCTCATCCAACCATTCCACAAAATATCACTTCCACTTTTTATCCATCTTTACTATCGAACAATTGGTTATGTTTCAAATTAGGCATTGTTCGTGCGATATCCGTAAACGTACGAGATCGTTGAAAAGTAATGGAATTTATAAGTTAAGAGTATCGTCCCACAAGAAATAAATTCAATTCAAGTTTACTATTTTTTTATGGGATTCGAATTATTTAAACAAAAGAAAGTTTGATTTTATTTTATGTTTAATTAATCTAAGAAAGCTGGAAAAATGTGTTTTTTTATCAATTTTTAGATGATTGTATTGGATCTCGAATCCGCATATTGCTATCTATTTCAAATCTTAATTTGTAATCTAATTTCGTTTATATGTTCTTCACAATCGATAAAACTATAATTTCTTTTCCAAGACAAATTAAATATTTTCTAACCATGACCCAATCTATTCCTAACCCAAATTTGAATTATTAGAATGCATTAAAATTTATATTATCTATATGATTGCACATGTGATAAATGTTATTCCTAACATCTATTGCACATATATTAATTTTGCTGCATTCTAAATTCATTGTAAGTATCACAATAATATAATAAGCAACTAATTATCTAATTGGTGATCGATCAATTAAATAATACAACGGGTATACAGAATTAATTAAGAAACGTAAGAAATACACTAAGCTACTAGTCTTGAATTAAAATAAATAAACAATAGGGTTCATCTTCATCCAATACAAAAGAATCTAGCCTAGCATACTAATATATAGTTTACAAGAAAAATAATAAAAAAATATTACTCGAATCATGAAATAATTCAAAGATGTTGATTTTCAAGCCCAATGTTTAGAGATGGCCAAAAAGCTCGCCGCTCGAGCTCGGTTCCACCGAGCCAAGACTCGGGTCGAGCCCCATTTTGGGGAGCCGGTCCGTATGAGCTGCATTGTATATAAAAATAAAATAAAATAAAGCATGCAACTAGCAGCCTTACACAGAAAATATGTCAAAACCGCGTCTAATTTGGGTTCCAAAAGAGTTTGAATAGCGAAAGGAAACTGCTAATTCATCTGTGAAAATGGGCCGTGCTCGCGCACCGCCATAACTACTGCGCTCGCGCCGTAGATTCAAATGGCTATCGGGTTAGGGAAAATAAGGCGGTACGAGCACAAGTTCGCTTCTTTTTGTCCCTAAGCAACTTTTAATATTTTGGTCATAACTTTTTCTACAGATATTTGATTGAGGTGATTCAGAATGTGTTGAAAATATAATTCAAATGGCTACAATTATTTTAGAAATACAATATTTTCAATTCAAACGTTTACTATCTAGAAATGGGTCTCAAGTTGAGACTAAAAATTTGGAGTATAACCTCTTTAACTGGAAATTGATTTGTGAAAATACTTTCATTATATTTCACTCATTTGATCTCCAATTGTATCTAATTGATCATATATGATCTTCAGTCATCGTTTGTGGTCCGATTCAACTATTTGATATTTACACTTTGGTTCGCAAACTTTAGATTTCTTTCGTTTTCTCACGTTTTTCGTTCTTTTCTTCCAAATCCACCAATTTGAATTGAGTTCAACCTAACAAACATAATTAACACAAAATTAAGTTATAAATCATCCAAATTACTAACAAATAATCTAATTTAATGGCCTAAATAAGTGTACAAAATACACTTATCAGGCACTCCGTCTGTTTTCTTCATCCGCATTTATGGAATTGACGGCATAACTCATAAAAGCCAAGGCTCGCGGCATCGATGACTTGTATAAAAATCACAAATTTTATTATTTTTCTCGTAATAAAAAAATTACAGAATTGATGATTTTACATATATAATTTGTCGAGCTAGAAACAATATGAGTTAGTAGAAGAATCTTAGTTCATCAATTCTGTGTGCCTTGTCATCACTTAATATTGCTAAGATTATCTCCGTGACACTCTATTTTTAAAGAGAATATTTTGTTACTTAGAGAGCGTCTATGAATTTAAAGAGTAAAATTTTTTATGTACTCCAACAAACTCTTTATATTTAACACTTAATTTTAATACTCTCATAAAATATTTATCATTTTTTCCTATCTTTTATTTTCACTAGCTTCCTTCCAAATTATTATATTAATTTTCTCATTTGAAAATTGAAATACTTTGAATGTATTTAATTACAGAGAGTGACATTCTCTATTTTAAAATGTTATTTTAAAGAGTTTAATGAAATATAATTTTAATGTCTGACTCTTTAAAATAGAAAATATCTTATGTTTAAAGAGCATATTAGAAATGCTCCAATAAAGACAACTAAATTGCCTAACTAAAGTTCAGTGACCAATTTGGAACAAAAATGAGTGCTAATATGACACGTCAAATGACCATACATTTTGCCATTGCGGAGAGAAGATTCCTTTGAAAACTTATTCGATTGATGTTAATCCATGTCGACGATTTCTAAGTAGCAAGGCGACTCATAATGATTGAGACAAAACAAAATTCTTAATATTATTCGTCGTAAAGACTATCGGTAGTTTTCTTACGTGACATATATGTCTCAGTTTGTGATTTGATACACAAGTTAATAAAAAACTATTACATTAATGTACTAAATCACAAACCGTCACATATATGTCACGTAAGAAAACTACCGATAGTCTTCACTGCGAATAGCATTATTTATTCTCAATTGAACCTCGACGTTCAATAAGAGTAGTGCAAGTGTGCATAGCTTTCTATCTTTAAATTTAGAATGCCCAATGTAAAGAATTGATGGGAACAACTCCAGCCTCAATTATCGGAGTTAATTGCAGCTTGCGTTATTGTAATGCAATCAATATTCTATACGTTGATAATTGCAAGGTAGTGACTTTCAAATATTTATTTCCTTTAAGAATTTTCTTCTTTTTTTTAACAATTTTACACATTGAATGAATTTTCATAATTTCGACTTGTGGTTCTCTCTAAATATATCGGTGTTACAATCTTTTTTTTTTTTTATTACACTAGTTTGTAGCGTTCAAGTAGTTATAATTTATGAAAACTACAAGTGCTGCAATGTAGGACACAATTAGAGTTATTACACTTCATCTTTTCTTTCAGAATTGATGTCGACATCGACCATATTCGTAGATAGATGAAGCCATGAATCAAACTAGTGTTTTAGAAGAAGTAACTGATTCAAGTCGTTTAGTCCATACCAAGAATCATTGCAAAAGGGATAGAAATTGTTGCAACAATTTCTTGTCAAACATACCCTTAAAAACTAGTAATAAAAGAAAACTATTCAAGTGGTTATAAACTCGCAAGTCAAGTAGCTCAAGGCACGTTTGGTAAGGTTTTCGAAAAGTTAAAAGCTGATTTTGAATATATTTGAATAATTTTCTTAAAGTGCTTTACGTACTTATAAGAGTTTTTAGAGAAAATTGACCTAAGATAAACATGATCCATCAAAGTACAATTATATATTACAATTTGGACTTATGTTGTATAATCACTTTAATGAATATTTGTTGAAAAAATGTACATGAATGATTAAAAGTGTGCGCAATTTGTTTCAGTCCAATTCTAAAGGGGGTCGAACTGAACCATACACCAATAAGAATTGTAGAAGTGGAACCATGGTTCCATACATAACTATAGAACCGAACCGAAACCGAACCACCTAATTTCGATTTGGTCCAATTCTTTATATTTAAAAATTATAAAAATAAAATATGAAACTAATCAGATTGAAAATAATTAGTGCCCTCCTGCATCACCAACCATAAACACATTATGGACTCAGCCAAGTACGGACCTTCCATAAATGCAAATTCTGCTTCACATTCGATTTAAATCTTGGAGCAGGTGGCTCGAAATCCTATTAAAAACAAGATGGTGATTTTTTGCAAAATAAAATTTTGTCTTGAGATGCAAATTGAACATGAAACCAGTTGAATTCTTGTTAGTCAATCAATTTATGTAGAAAAAAGAGTTGAAATGATTTCATATTGAAATGCCGCATACCCGAATGATTATTTTTCCACTTGAAATGGAAAGAAGATCGTTTTCGTCATCAAAGTGCTAATGAACAACTTATTGGTCTGAAGTATCATACCTTAATGAACTAAATGCCTAATAATTTATGATTCTGGACTTGTTTGCTATGATAATGCAGGGTATTATTTGATACAAGCTCATCTATAAGTTCACATATGACTATGATGTCAATTTACGTGACAAATATATATACAAACGTATTATCTACTGCAATATTTGAGAAGTTGACAAACAATATTTTATGTATGATGAAGAGGGGAAGTAAATACTCACTGTACCGTCCTTGATCAAGATTTTGTTATAATGAATTTCTTGACAAAATTTTAATGACGCAACTCTCCTACAATACGTTTAACCACAACATAAATCTATGTTTTTTACTCCCGTATGTTAAAAATTGTAATGAGACTCTTGAAGAGAGTAACAAGATTTGATTTTAATGTAATTGCGTTGTGCTTACTATAGTCAATCAAAAAGGGATAGACGAATATTTTGTATGACGATGGTAGTAGTGGAGATATTGGTGTACAAGATATGAATGACTCGATATAAGAATTTTCATTGAACGAAACTAGGGAAAGTAATTTTACTCTTTTTTCTTCACTAGATTTTGTCCCATTGATGTTTTGAGACATTGTTTTAACAAGAAAGTATATGATTACTCCAAATTATTTAAAATTTGTTGTACTCTTTTTTGTCGTTCAGTATTTTTATCCCACTGAATTTTTGTTAACAAGATTTTTAATTAGATAATTATATTTTAATAGATCATTTAAGGAGAATGTCATAAACAAATATGATTATATTATCAGCACAGAACTTACTATACCATATTTATAAACATGATTTTAATAAACACACCACAACAAATTTACAAATATATACCTAATTCAATAAAAATAATAAAAAAAGGGAGAAAATTATATAAACATACCAGAGACTACGTTTATGACATTAACAAAGACACGCCTCCCATTTAAAAAACAAAAAAATCATAATCTTCCCTTAAGGTTTATTTTTTTGTAATAAATTCCCCTATTATCAAAAAGTAAACCATCTATACTATTTTAAATTTTTTGTACTATAATATTTAAACTATATATTTTCATTTTCTCATTTCCTAAATATATTTTTTCACACTTTTCACTTAGAATAATTCATTTTAGTTAAAAATTTATAAAGAATTAACAAATCATTATATACAAATGTTTTAGAATAAATTAATAAAGCTAGTTGAACCTTCAATCCAATTTTCACTTCAAATAATATTTGAAATTTAGAGTTGGGTACAAATTGACCCTTGTTTTTTTTATAACAAATTGAGTATAGTCAAGGTGAATCTTGAGATTTTGAGCGCTTTGCACGAAAATAAGTACCCTCATTCCATAAGTGTGTGACAATTAAAATGTGTCTAATCACTAAATCCTTCATTTAAAATTGACTTAATTTTTTAAAACTCTAAATAACTTGTAAAAAAAATTCTATCAAGACCACTTGGATACACTAGTTATGGTATATCTCGTTTCTCACCATTTGATAAGTAATGAGTACAAAAGTTTGAAGAGAAATTAAAAAAAAAAAATGCTTGTTGTAAATTGCTATTTATAGAATTTTTTACAGATTGATTCAATGTCGACGAAAGTGGGAAAGTTTTTTTATTTAATTGATGAGATTTTGACTCAATTAAATATCGTCACATTACTTATTAATAAATAAATTTATAAGTTATGATGTAAATGTCGAATAATCAAGTATGTTTTAAATTTCTATTTGACAAATTTAATTTATAAATAGAAATAATAAAAAATTTGTGGTTATAAAGTACTTACCAAAAGTAGGATAAATTGGGTATACATACACGTCCTTTTCATTACTTATAAATAAAAAAAATAAAAAAAATTGTGGTTATAAAGTACTTACCAAAAGTAGGATTAAATTTGTGGTGATAAAGCATTGAATTGTGGTACATGAATAAATTAGGTATACATACACGTCCTTTTTATTACTTATTAAAAAAAAAAAAAAGAGATACCGCCAAGTGTATGGAAGAGCGGCTTAATACAGGCATACGTGGCGACAAAACGACATAAAGGTCCATGCATGTCACGTGATATAAGGATACGTGGAGTTTAATAGTACTCAGTCACGTTCAAAACGCCTCGTACGGAGAGAGAGTGTTTTGTCGGTTTGTGAAGGGAGGGGTCATGTGTCCCCTGCTTTAGAGGCAAACATTCCTTGTGGATAGGGCACGTGATACTGGACCCTACCATTTTTGACTATCAATAATCCCCGAATATGTACTTCCATCCCCACATTTTTCGGTGCTTAGTTTGGTTTAATTAAGGTTGTGTTGGACATTCATTTTGGAGAAAAATTTGGTTTGAAATAAAGATTGATAAAAGAATATATAGTTAAAAAGTGAGGAAAATTTTTGGATTTATGTGTAATATTATTTTATTAATAGAATGTGGTTGAAATGAAGAAAGAAAAAAAATTGAGAAAGAGAATGACAAAAAAATAGATGTCAAACAACGACTAAGTCCAGTTTGTCTCACATTCTTTCGTAACACTTTTTTTACATACGTATTTTTACTCGCACGTTCACACAATAAAATATTAGACACTTAAATCCAATTTTTCTTAATTTTTAAAAACAAATTCTCCAAAAAATTACTATTTAAAATAATTTTTTTCAAAAAAAGAAAAAGAAAAACCTCCACCTAACAAGGGCTAAGAATGTAGTAAGTTATCATCCTATTTCCTCCTTGTTATTTGAGTTATTAGCTTGTTATTTGAGGTAATAAAATTCTATAAATTAATGCATCATATAATAAAATGTCAAATATAATAACTATTGCATTAGTTGATAATGAATATCATTACTCTTAAAGAATAGGGTACCCTTAGAGCATATCCAATTGTTGTATAAAATTATATGTACATTGATACCTTCAAAATCACTTTTGCATCGTCATTTTACAATCCAGTGAATCTAAATTCAAATTTTGCTTCAATAGAAAGATTTAAATCCATCTTTTGTCACTTGTGGATGTTTATATTTTTCTACCAAGAATATAATTTTCATTTTCTTTGCATCTCTCCATTGAAAACATTTTCAACCACTTTGAAGACCCAAATCATAATTTAGAGTAAATTCACAGTGACATTTATTTTGGACGTCTTGGTTGAGATTTCATGGTGTATAAAACATTTGGTCATTGATTTGAGTAAGTGTTATTCAAATAAATGACCAGATTATATGTCATATCATAGAATGTCAACAAAATTGTCAGTGTAGCAAAACTCCACAATTTAAATTTATTTAATACCACGTTTGAAGATGTTCTTACTGTTGGTTAATGATAAAATAGCTCCTACTCCCGTCTCTTTGAGAATTGAGATAATGAACGTGAAACATGATTTCAGATCAGAATCTTGTTTTTGATGTTAATGTGAATCAATTTTTGAAAAGTTATTAAAAACAAATAAACATGTTAACAAACCGTGAAATTAGCATATTTTGATTTTTATTTCTATCCCACCTCGTGAAATTATCGAGCGGCAAGAAGTGACACACGAGAGTGACACTTTAGACCCTATCCGACTCACTCCATCCTCATTATTGGAAACAAAATGTGAATACGATGGAGTAACTAAAATAATAGGTCACATAAGAATCTGAAAGTCTCAGATGTCAACTAAATCACGCGTAAAATTTGGAAAAACATTTAAAGATTTTTAATCATAGTTTAAATGGGACAAACATAGTCTCTTAAAATGGCTCTAATGGAATTTATAAGAATGTCAATGATTCTATAATAAGAACTAAACTATTAAGTCGAAAATAAGCTCTCTCTCTCAAACATGTTTCGAGATTACATTCTTGGTTGTGCATATTTTATGGTTGTTTGATTCACACGTACCCACCAACGAAAAATAAACAAGATCTTGAATATTATAATTCTATGTCAAGAAGTTGAACTTGAATAAATTTAATTTGACATAACCATTCATCGTCCAGCATACTCAAAACAATTTAAGAACAAAATAAAGATTTTAGTTAGTTTCTCACTTACAAGTCTAATGCATGAAGTTAATAAATAGAATTATATCATACAATAATAAGTTAATATTTTATTGTAAATAATATACTTTAATATGCAAATACACTAATTATGCTATTTTTGGTAATTTATAAGGTTTCCAATTTGGGGAAAGTCATTTGTATATTAAAACCACAAATTCTTGATTCCATATTATGCGTGTCGCGCCAAAGAAGAGCAAACTATTCTAAAGTGGCTTATCATGTGACCTAGGACGCACAAACCAAGTTTCTACTCTCTTTTTATAGATATTTTAGATTTTATTTAGTATGCCAAAATAAATAATTAAAAGATTCGAGGAATAGTGGGAACAAGGTTTGAATGAGTAATGCCATGTGTACACGGAATTATCTGTGAAGTAATGCTCTGTATCAGGTTTGATTTACCAACTGCCTTCATTATATTTCCCTTCAACATAAGTCAGTCATATGCATCGTTATGATCCATTTCGAAAGGACCACAAATCGATCCACTCACGTCAAACCTTCTATCATACTATGTCACCCACAACTTATCTCAATCCACATTGAATATTCCTTTGATATCTTATATTGTAATGTCCTACATGCCAAGCTTGCAACTCATTACCTGTTTAATTATTGGGCAACTTTCCCACATCATGCATCATGACAACTAAACGTTTCATATCCTATTATTTGAAGAGAAGAGAAGATTTCATTTAATCAACTTTGTCACTTTAGAACCCCTATTATTTGAAGAGAAGAGAAGATTTCATTTAATCAACTTTGTCACTTTAGAACCTAGGTGCACAAGTCTCTTTGTCGAACATTATTTCGAGTCCATGTCAATTACCAACTACCTCCATTATAGTGGCCTTCAGCACGAGTCAATTTAGTGCCTTCAAAAGGGTTGAAATCCATCTATACATGTGTATTCTAACACCACTTGATACTGACCCTTTGTGCGACACTCAGGGTAACCCCAACCAAGCTCAAGCGCCACCAAACTAGCCTTCCATCCATATGGCTAGAAAGCTCGACATAAGAATACACATAAAACTTTGGAAAGGATACTATGGTAATATATTCATATGATTACATCATTCGTGCATTTTCGATAGTTTGCATGTCATAGAAGTTATAGCTAACTTGATAGACAATTTGAGTAGGGGAGAGTTTGCTAAGTCCATACCTTATTCCCACCCAAATCTGTCCCGAAGGCACATATGATCAATAAGCTCCACATAAGCGCACATGTAAAACTTTGGACATGATATCGAGATAATACATGCACATGATTGCATCATTGGTATACATTCAAAAGTATGAAAAACATAGAAGCTAAGATTAACTTGTTGAACCATTTAAGTGGGCGGAATTAGCTAGGTTTGTGCCCTGATCCCATCGAAATCCGCTCTCATCCCATATGGCTTACAACTTTTCTCAATCAACATCGAATCTTTCTTAGATATATATTGTACCACAATGTTAGATGCTTGTTACTCAAATTACCTCCATATTGGGCAATCTTTTCATGTCATGCATGCACCATGGTCCAAATCCCACCTAAAACACTATTCAACATTGGTTTGTAGAAGAATCAAATTATCAATTTTGCACTTTAACAAGTGCATTTTTAATTTTTGACATGGCAAACATGTACTATCATTATCAATTCGGGTCAATCTTTATTTTTCCATGTCCTTGGGGGGATTGTGACATCAATTGACATGTCAAATCCAATCACATAATTCCCGTCCCATTTATCTATCTCTTTAATTATTACTCCCTTTAACCCTCCCCTAAGCCTTCTTTTATACTTTCCTATATCACTCAACCTCCACCGCCTAAATCCCCCATTATTCTCCACTCACATCCCCGTCATATAAACTCCTTCACAGCCCTATTAAAACCACTACTCAATTATTATATTTACACGTGTCATCATATGATTCCACCTTCTCATTCCTCAATATTTTAACCTTGTATTTTCACCTAACCATGGTTAAATGAAATCTAACCATGGTTATATCCAATTCCTTGGTAGTTTATATTCAAACCGAACCTCTTCGGTGATATATACTCCACAAAAACTCCGTAACTGATAAAAATGATGATCGGAGAAATGAACCGTCTAAGTCCGACCGTCAGTGTTCCTCCATGGTCCTTAACATCAGAGAATCCCACCTTCTCTTTGAGCCCTAAGGCAAATGCTAATGGCGGCATCGATGATTACTCTGTTTTCTTCCAGAACGACTCTTTATCGGCGTTGAAGCCTTATTTACAGTCCTGCACAACCGATTTCACGGCTGAGTGTCCGGAGATGGAGAACTGGAACGGGGATTTTCCGGTGGACGCTCACTCATGCGATAATTTCAGGATGTTCGAGTTCAAGGTGAGGAAGTGCGCGCGTGGCCGGTCGCATGACTGGACGGAGTGTCCGTATGCACATCCCGGTGAGAAAGCTCGACGCCGTGACCCGAGGAAGTTTCACTATTCTGGCACGGCTTGCCCGGAGTTTCGTAAAGGGAGCTGTAGAAAGGGTGATGGATGTGAGTTCGCACACGGCGTATTCGAGTGCTGGCTTCACCCGGCGCGCTATCGTACGCAGCCATGCAAAGATGGGATGAACTGTAAGAGAAGAGTTTGTTTCTTTGCCCACTCCTCTGACCAGTTACGAGTTCTGAGCCCTCAGGGCGAGTCGTACGACGGCGGGTCCCCACACCGATTAGCTTTTATGTCTTCTTCGGATTCTGGGTCGCCGACGACCGAGTCGCCGCCGATGTCTCCGATGACTAACTCGGCAAACAAGCTAAGTCGGTCTCTGGGTTCTGGATCCATCAATGAGATGGTGGCTTCTCTACGCAAGCTGCAGTTGAATCAAGTGAAGTCCATGCCATCTCCTTTGAATCGGCAAGTGGGTGGTTCTTCAGGACTAGGTTCACTCTCTTTCCCAATGAGTCGACCCGGGTACTTTAGCCTGCCCACGACTCCGACTCAAGCCGTTTCTCGACCAGGGATCGGGTATTTCGATGCCTGGGATGAGAACGATGAGTCTGAAGAACCCATAATGGAGAGAGTCGAATCGGGGAGGGACTTGAGGGCGAAGATGTTCGAGAAATTGAGCAAGGAGAATCCTCTGGACCGAGATGTTCAGAACCCGAATCATAATGGGTCTGATGCCCCAAACCCGGATTTGGATTGGATCTCGGAGCTGGTAAAATAGAAAATTTCCGTTTTCCAATAAATTGTCCAGTCTTCACTTGTAAAATTTATTTATGATGATTTTATCCTAATTATGGAGGTTAATTTTTGGTGGGAAAATTTGAAAGTTGTGTATATAAATTTGAGCAATCTAGAAGGGATTTGCAGAAATTGAATAGAGAATATGATGATGGGGGTGAAGAGTGTAGTTGAATCTCTGATTTTTGGGGCAGAAAATTTCTCAGACAAGAAAATATTATCACAATTTGAAAGTCTACCGTGTATACAAGACGATGGCTACCTGAGGAAGAGAGAGAGGTAACAGATGAAGTTGTTGAAATTATGTACTTTATTTATCTGAATATTGTGAAGAGTATTTCATAATTACTAATTATTATGGTTCTTCAATTAGCTAGTGGCTATGTTCGTAAAATTTGATGTATAGTGCAGATTGGAGATATTAATATTAATAATTATTTTCGATTTAATCTTTTGGTTTTCTGAGTCTGATGAGGGGAGAAGAAATGTGTAATGATATGTTTGGTCGTTACAGACAGACACCGAACAGGACAAAGAAAAAGGAAATATTAGAGAAAATTTGTGTACAAATACTCTTCTCTGAGTCTTGAACTGCCAAACATGCTTTAAAATGTCTGAATCGAGCCGGGCTTGGTCGATTCGGGTTTTGTTGCAGGCTGGGTTTGTCTTAGTATGGGACAGGTTATGAGTGCATTTCGTGTGTTGAAACTTCTGTATGCTGGACTTCAATTTATTTGACATGATTTTGAATGGGAAAAATCTTCTGCTCGTCTCCCACTATCTTTTAGGAGGTGTCGAAACTAATTTAGACAGTCTCACGCTATCTTTAACTAGCAGACGTCCAAACTAATTTGGACAGTCGCGCGCTATCTTTAACTAGCAGATGTCGAAACTAATTTGGACGAAGATTCTACTTGTACAGGTAGAATGACAGATGAATGCGTCTGTACATGTAGCCTGGCTCAATTTGGACGGACTTTCAAATCGTGAAGAGAAAGGGCATCGAAAACCTTTAGCAGAGAATCATACAACATTCTATACCTATAAATAAATAAAATGCCCTACTATACTTACAAGGTACTGTTCCAAAGAATACATTTTGTTAGGTTTTTAATATTGGCGATTATATAGACAAAATGACTGATTTGTAACGTTTTGTAAATGTCAATGACCTAAGGTGCAATTGTATAAATTGGGTTATGAGGTTTAGAGTTGAAGCATGAATAGAAGAGAAACACGGCGTCGCATTATTGCTGGCCTATCGCCTGGACATTGCTCAAGCGACCAAAACAGAATGACTATCGCTCGCTTGTCATCCGACTCTCGCTCGAGCGACAAGTTGTTTCAAAAAATCCTAATTCTCGATTTTAAACAGGTTTTTCCGGTCCATTCAACCTAATTCCCCCCTCCTATAAATACCCAAGCAATTGGACGAATTTTGGTGTGGTTGTTCATTATATTACTTCTTTCTATCATCCTTTGAAGATTCAAAATATTCTTACATTGATTCTATCCTTTTGATTCTTGAGATCATACAACCACCGGTTGGGAAAAACATCAATTCTTTAAACCAAAACACTACATACTTCTTATTGGTCATAAGAAGGTACTTTCTCAATTGGACTTCAGAAGTTTCTGAACATTGAGAGAGGTTGGACTACAAGTGCAGGAAAAAGAACAGGAATAGATGATTCATGGGTATCCACTTGGAAGAGATGTATACAGAAGAACGTGAGACTGCTACAACATATCTTGGTAGAAGATTGNCAATTGGACTTCAGAAGTTTCTGAACATTGAGAGAGGTTGGACTACAAGTGCAGGAAAAAGAACAGGAATAGATGATTCATGGGTATCCACTTG
This sequence comes from Fraxinus anomala, assembly GCA_903798345.1. Taxonomy (NCBI): domain Eukaryota; kingdom Viridiplantae; phylum Streptophyta; class Magnoliopsida; order Lamiales; family Oleaceae; genus Fraxinus; species Fraxinus anomala. The sequence continues at coordinate 18,063 of CAIGRN010178502.1, forward strand.
GAAGAGATGTATACAGAAGAACGTGAGACTGCTACAACATATCTTGGTAGAAGATTGTGAGTATGTAAGTACAGCAGAACTTGGAAGTTACAGGAGATAGATCGAGAGACCTAGCAGGTTGTCTAGACAGTATCTACGGTAGTAGATCGCAAGGCTAGAATGAGCAGCTGATCTTGGAGTTGCAGGGTTTACAATAGTTAGTGGAACTAGTTTGGAATTGAACTGTAACATACATTGTCTATAGTGGAGGTAACTGACTTGATCCCGAAGTTTTTACCCAGTTGGGTTTCTCCGTCATCATATCGGTGTTCATTGTTTATTACTTTTCATATTACAACTGTGCTATTCATACTTAGGACTAAAATTGAATTATATGCTTAATCATCTAGAAACTATTAATAAGTGACTTGTTGCTTTTAATAGATTAATTTCGCACGTAAAGTCGAACTTGTTAGTTAACCGCATTTTTCAATTGGCATCAGAGCCTTACGTCGATTCCTGACCTTAATTTATCTAGATGAGGAGTTCATTGTCCGTACCCGTCATACTTTGATGACACTAATTATGCATATATTTTATTTTTATTGTGTTTGTTATTTTATTTTATTTTTATGTTTGGTACATCCATGCTTTAAAATAAAAACAACAAAATTGAAAAATAAAAAATGATGGAATTTTTTTACAGCATATATGACATTCTTAAACTTGCATATTGTGATCATGTATGGATATAATTGATAAGCTGTGGCATATTTTTTATTACTTGCTTGGGTTGATATGGAATAATTAGTATATGTGTCTTCATGTACCATATGCACTGCACACACTAT
>CAIGRN010178505.1:0-19367 GCA_903798345.1 Fraxinus anomala
TTTTTTTTTTTTTTTTTCTCTATATTTTTTTTTTTTTTATTTTATTTTTTTTTTTTTAATTTTTTTTTTTGGTTGTTGCCCTTGATAGATAACTAGAAATTGACTGTCCCAACATATCTAATAAGCATATGCCAAATCCAAAAATAAGGGTCCTACCCCTAGTTGGCATGCAATCTAGAATCCACAATTTGCAACAATAAATTTCTTGAATACTCTCGAAAAAATATTCAAAGTATATATATATATATACATATATACATATATATATAGTCCAAACTTTATTTTCCATCAAAAGTGATGGTAAAACTTGGCCTTTCATGCAAACGAGAAGCCAAAGAATATTAGAAAAATAAACCTAAATTGGATGAATGCACATATCATTTCTTTGAAGAACCAAATCCTTGTCTGTATCAAAATCAACAATATATATATATATATATATATATATATAAAGGAATTTTGCATAAATGTAACAAAAGTACATTAAAACTTTACTTTTACAAATGGTAAAGAATGTCACTTTTTTGGTGTGAAATGTCCAATCACCATTTGTACCTTTTTCGGTCCATTTAATACTCATTAATGCATGCATTTAATGTTTATTATTGTATTCGATGATTTGATTTGTGTAAGAAAAATCATTGAATATACTTAATATACAATGGGTAATAGAATTCTTACAAACCTAGAACATATCATTTCTTTGAAGAACCAAATCCTTGTCTGTATCAAAATCAACAATATATATATATAAAGGAATTTTGCATAAATGTAACAAAAGTACATTAAAACTTTACTTTTACAAATGGTAAAGAATGTCACTTTTTTGGTGTGAAATGTCCAATCACCATTGGTACCTTTTTTGGTCCATATAATACTCATTAATGCATGCATTTAATGTTTATTATTGTATTCGATGATTTGATTTGTGTAAGAAAAATCATTGAATATACTTAATATACAATGGGTAATAGAATTCTTACAAATATATATATATATATATATATATATATATATATATTAGGTGATCACATTTTCTCTCCAAAAACCTCAACTTTGTTTACATCTCCTCCATTCCAATATCAGAAGAAAATATTCTTAAATTCATGTTTCATTTTGAGAGGTTAGCATTTACAAATTATTTAATGTTTTTATCTTTTAACTTACTATTTTTGAATTTTTTTACATACAACGTAATTATATTAATTTGCAATTTTACAAATTTTATTTACAAATTATTTAATGTTTTTATCTTTTAACTTACTATTTTTGAATTGTTACATACAACGTAATTATATTAATTTGCAATTTTACAAATTTTATTTATTCATTCGGTTTGATTTTGCATCTATTTTTGAATAAATATAGCAATGTTCTCCATAAAATATTGTCAACGATTCCCTATTTAATAAAACATTAGATAAATTATTTGTGAAGATTTTGTCATTTGATAGTTAAGCATTGATGAACATATTTAATGCTATGAAGAATGTATTTCAATCACACCCCTTAAATGCTACTCCTTAGGTGCTAACAATAAATATCGACAGTTGAATACCTAAAAAACTGTGGAGACCTCATTTCAAATGTCGAACTCGACACTTAGTAAATGTCAGGAAAGACATTTAATCTGTCGTTTTCACTAGTTTGCTATTGTTTGATATAATTTATCCGTAGGTACTGCTTACACGCTATTAAAGTCCGATATGTTAATTTTGCCAAATGCTTATCATTGCTATCTGAAATATTAAGTATGAATAATAATATGAGATTCTTCGTGTTGCATGAGAGATATTTTGTGTATGTAGGTGACAAATGAAAGTGGTGAGAGAACAAAACCACTTCAATCATAATATTAAGGCGGTCCTCTTACATGAGAATTGGATAACCTATTACATGGTCCAGAGGTTGAAAACATTATTGACGATGATGAGCAACTATCACCATATTCCACGGTATCGGACATATACAAGTGGTTGCAACTATCGTATAGAGGACATTTTGTGCACGTAGATATTCGTGACATAAGTGTGATGTTTTATGATATTAGATATCCCCATACACTAGAAATTCTAGGTTATTAATGAAAAATTTAACCTTAGATTTGTTTTACTCTTCTTACTTTAGTTGTTAGAAATTTATAGTTGTATGCAATTAATATGTATGAATTACTCATTTTATTCAATTTTATTTCTCATCCATCCATTTTATATAGTCGTTCATCTTCTCAAAGTTAGAGCTAGTCAGCTACGAATAAGGTAATAGAGTAATTGCAAAAGATTTAACCCCAATCACTTTGTGCTCATGGCTTAATATGACTAAATTCGAAAATTGAAATACACAACTAATAAGTCTAGGTAAATCAAAGAATTTAGCCTATTTACCAAGAGTTCTGATAATCCAGTAAACACACATAGAATTTCCCATGTCCACAACATTAACACATCTATATAAATACGTGTTATATCATAATTATACTATTGTCCTTCTGTTTCTACTCGAAAGCATCAAACATGAGCTCAATCAATATTATTCACAATAATACAGTATTTGTGCAAAATCACATAAACTAATGGACCTAAACAAATTTCCAAATAAATATAAAAATAAGACATCAACGTAAAAACCTTCAAAATACCACAAATTACAAGTTCAAAATGGTACACATTTTTTCCCAATAAAAAAATCATATTACTTCATGTTATTTCCTCTCTTCCTACCACTCTTAGTGTAGGAGTCAGATTTGACACTGAGGATATTCGAATATGCGTCGAGCACCGCTTCTTCGTCACCACCACTTCTTCATTTTCAACTATGTCACAATAATCAACATTGTTATATTTTACCACAATATAAAAAAGGACAACTTTATTTTTCAAATCAAAACGTGCGAAATAATTAATGTTTTTAACCCTTTTCCTACCACTTTTAGTGAACGGAGTCCGGGTCTATGCAGCTGATAATTGAATGTGCATTGAGTAGCTTTTCTTCATCGCGACCACTTCATTATTTTCAACTGGGACGGTGGCAATTTAGGGCACCTCCATGGTAGCCCTTTCACTGGAAGAAGGCGCGTCTATGCCCCTCGGGCAATCCTCAAACGGCATCGTGGTTTGTCCTTCTAAGAAAACATGATATAAGTATTATTAGCACAGACGAATTACACATGAAGAAATAACTAGGGTCAGATGATGATATGTCATACATTTAATTCATAACATATGTAGAAGAGTAGCTAAACCAAATATGACATATGAACAAAAACTGTCATGAAAAATAAAATAACTATCGAGAATTTCAGAACATAGCTATCAAGAACGACATTTTATCTTGACAAATGGTTCCATAGCTGTCGAGATGACGGTTAATCTCAATCTATGATTTCCATAACAACTACATATGAAGTCTCCATATGCCAACATGAATCAAAAGTTTGAGGATTAAAAGTGAACCACATCACATCCAGAAAGTGAGACTAATTGTATACGAATGTCCAAATTCACAACACCATAGAACGAGAATTTAGGTTAACAATAACCTCCAAAACAATCACAATACTCTAGGTGAAACTAACAAATGCATCTATGTGTTTTCTACAAAATCTAATAACAACAATCTCAATAGGTTTGTATTCAAAAGAGTCTAGTAATTAGAAAAGATAATATTACAAATCATTGACACTACGGTTAAAACTACCAGCCTCTAAATCTATATCATCAAAGGACTTGTGTGAACTTGCCATTTTTACAAAAACCCAAATAAAGAATCCTCATGTAGAGGAACAATGGAAGAACTGAACCTTTATTATACATTTCCTTAATTAAAAGAAATAAAATCACCAAATTTATTTATGATATAATATTCTGCTGATAAGAAAAAAATTTATAAATAAAGCAATGAAGAAAAATAGTACATCCAAAATATTTGAAGGAAGAAATATAAAGATTCAAACTTTCCCTTTTGTTGTTGCGTTGCCCATTCCTGACTTGCCATGTAGAGAAACCAAAACAAATAAAAGATTTAACACATTGTCTACCACTAAAAAAAATCCAAGATTCAACAGGAAAGCCATGGCATCAACATTAATAAATAGAGATTGCAAATGTAAGAGAAACAGAGATTTCAACAGTCACTCTGCTTGTTCCTGTTGGGTTGCGTGTCCATGTAGTATAGTTTTGTTGATGTAAAAATAATAGTATTGTATTGAGTAAAATATTTTATTGTGTTAATGTGTAATTGAATATAAGTTGAGAAAAAGGAGTTTTGATTTAATATAAGACAAATGTGGGTATAGGAAAACAAATTGAGTTTACGTGTAAAATTAATTTATGGGAGAATGTGTGGTTGAAAATAAGTTTTGGAAAAAATGGGGCTCAAACAGGGGCTTAGTATATAATATTAGATGGGAAAAGGACTCCTAATGCAATTTTAAAAGATTGTTAATACAAATTGAATAAGACCTCGTTTGCAAATAGATTAGTTTTTCATTGAAATTTTCTATATGTACGCACACAGCTCACTAGCAAAAGCAGTAGAATTGTTGGTCTTTATTGTGTGTGTGTGTGTGTGTGAGAGAGAAGAAGCTAGAAAATTGGGTAGGAGGTTAGCTACTCAATCTACACTCTACGTAGAGCACCCCATGATTGGCCAACTATCCCTATGAGGCCCTCTACATTCATGCTTGGCTGCCTACCGCTATGAGGCCCTTTACATTCATATTGGGCCGTCTACCGCTCTAGGGTCAATGCAACACTTAACCATAAAAATATAATTAAGTTGGATGAGAACCGATCAGCAGTTATCATGGACACAACCCACCGCTGGATAGGTGGAGGTCCTTCACTCAAGATGTGGCTGCTTGAAAGTTATATGGCTTCAGACACATATAAATACTCCTAAGGTAAGACATGTATGGATTTTGAGATTCTGGCTATCTATCTTTTCTTCCTAAGTTTACATTTTTGAATCCCTCACTCATTTTCACGCCATTGGTAAAACGGAAGAGAAAGCCTCAACCTCATTTCGTAGGTAGCATTTTTCCATCAGAGTAGTAGAAGCACCTTGCATCGTAGGAGGACAGAGAGGCTTGTTTCATAACCATTTCGTTGGCGCCATCTATGGAAAACTACTGAACAGAGAAGCTGTGTCAAGGAGACGGACTATGAGTGAAACGCGTATGGTCGGGAATACAACAGAGATGGGGTCGAAGTCTGTTAAAGGAGTAATGACCCGTCGCAGCCACCGCAACAGTATATGACGCAGAGCCAATTCAGTATTCTGAAAACTCGATTGGCAGCCATGATGACCCTTTTGCAAAGTCAATCGCAAAGAGATACAATCCCACCACAGAACCCATCGGAGGTCATATGCGAGCAGCCGTCTCAAGTGCATAAGTGGTTGTCCTACCTATTATTCAGCTAGCAATATGAGACTTAGAGGCTACAGGGGTTGCAGTTCCGCAGTTTCCATAGGGGTTGCATTTTCGCAGTTTTCCTGACCCATGATAGACTTAGAACTAAAGTTGGAGAAAATGATAGCCCAGAAGATAGATGATGCATTATCTAAGAGGAAGGACATGAGCAGAAAAGTGGTTTTGGAAGAAGACCTATTTGAAACGAAGATCATGGTGGTCTCTCTATCGAAATACTTTAAACAACAGATGATAGAGGCATACGATAGAGTCACAGATCTACTTGACCACCTTCGTACCTTCTTGATTTAATGAGATGTAGTGATGTGCCGATCTTTTTCCCCGACACTCAGGAGAGAGCTAGAGACTGGGTGGCCACTTTGGTACCCTAATCTATAAAAATATTTGATGAGTTCTCTAGGAGTTTTGTGGCTTATTTCTTAAGTAACAAGAGAAAGAGGGAGAAAACCATTGGATTGATGTAGGTTGTACAAGAGAAAGATGAATCTTTGCAGGAATACTTGGCCAGGTTCAGCCGGGCAACACTTGGCATAAAGGACTTTCAATGTTAGCAGTGATAAAAATGTTGATGAATGGGACGCACAACCGGGCCTTTAAGATGTCACTCTCCAACTTCCCCTCCCCCCAGAAATCGATGCATTACTTACTGAAAAAGATGACAAGTATGTTGATGTAGAATAAACAGAAAAGGTCATGAAAAAACCACTGGGAAGGATTTGAGGCAGAAAGTCATAAGCGAAATTCAAGTGATGAGCGAAAATCCACTAACAAAGGCAAGCTAAAGAACGAGCGCAAGAACAAGGGTTATACTCAGGGTAGGTCCATCAGGCAAGGCGAAAGAAGGTCAAGACCTTCACTCCTTTAAATACTCTGCAGGCAAAGGTGTTGATGGAAATATGAGATATGAAAGAGGTTGACTGGCCAAAATCAATGGCCGCATCCGCTAATAAGAGAGATAAGAGTAGGTATTGCCATTTCTATAGGGATCATGGGCATGACATAGAGGAATGAATCCATTTGAAGGAGGAGATCGAGCGTCTCTTAAAGTGTAGGCTCTTGACTAAGTACGTAAAGAATGATAGAGGCAAGCAAAAGGTTGACCATCATCCACTACCCAGGGCCGGTATAATAAACATGATAATTGAAGGGATCGCAGCAGGTGGGGATTTAAACTCAACGAGAAAGAGTTATGCTCGCATAGTTGGGGTCTACTCCATTTATGAGAAGATGAGGTTTGATCAAAGCATCACTTTTAGTGAGGAAAATTTAATTGGCGTTACAACCCTTTATGACTATGCGTTGGTGATCATCGATGACATAGCAAATTACAATGTCTAGAAGGTGTTGATCGATGGTGGTAGTGTAACAAATGTCCTTACTTGGGAAGCATTTGTGGGATTTAAAATTTCTCCAACAAGATTGAAAGTAGTATCCACCCCCTCCAAGGATTCGGAGGAGCCACTGTCATACCCAAAGGAGCTGTGGAACTTCTAATGACATTTGGCAGTTATCCTACAAACATGGTGATCCTGATAAACTTTTTGGTTGTCAAGACCCCCATGGCATATAATGTAATCTACGATCAACCTCTGCTAAATGCTATTGGTGCCATTCCTTCCACTTATCATCAAGTTGTGAAATTCCCAACCAATCGTGGTGTTGGGCATGTAAGGGGCAACCAACAGCCTTCAAAAAAGTATCATGTTGATAGTATACATGCTAAGGGATCTCCACAAGTTATGATGTTGGATCTCGACCCTCTAAGGGGACGAATTGACCCCCTTGACATGTTGGAAAAAATCTCGATGGTAGAATGATGTGAATTTAGCATTGGGACAGACTTGAAGTCATAAGAAAGAAAAGAATTGATGAAGTGTTTATCTGGTAATTTGGACGTTTTTGCATGGTGCCCAAATGATATTCACGGGATCGACCCATCAGTCACTCAACATTGTCTTGGTGTTTCACCGGGGGCTAAGCCTGTAAAATAGAAGAAAAGAAATCTTGCCTCGAAACGGTTGGCTGTGATGAAGGTAGAAATTGAAAAGCTATTGGAGGTAGAGTTCATTAGGGAAGTACAATATCCCAAATGGTTGGTGAATGTCGTCCTTGTGAAAAAATCGAATGGAAAATGGCGCATGTGCGTAGATTATACTAGGTTGAACAAAGTGTGTCTGAAAGACTCATACCCGCTATCCCGAATAGATCACTTGGTGGATGCAATGTCTGGTCACAAACGATTAAGTTTTTTGGATGCCTTTTCTGGGTACCATCAAATCTCCATGGTCGAGTCGGACCGGGAGAAAACTTCTTTCATAATTGATTTTGGGACGTATTGTTATACGACTATGCTGTTTGGTTTGAAAAATGTCAAAGCAACCTATCAAAGAATGGTGAATGAGGTCTTCAAAGACCTGTTGAAAAAGTTATTGAATCATACATAGATGACATGGTCTTCAAGAGTACCAAGGCCAATGACCATGTGACTGATTTACAGAAAGTGTTTGATGTCGACCGACAAAATAGACTGAAATTCAATCTCGAAAAGTGTATCTTTGGTATAGCAGGTGGAAAGTTCTTTGTTTTATGATAACACAAAGAGGGATTGAAGCAAACCTAGATAAGATTCGAGCTATTTTAGAAATGAAAAGCCTTGAGAGTAGAAAGGATGTCCGAAGGCTAACAGGTCGAGTAGCGGCGTTGAATCATTTCATGAGTCAAGCATAAGATAAGTGCTACAACTTCTTCAAGGTAATTGGAGGCTCTATCAACTTTGAATGGATGAAGGACTGTGAGGAGGCTCTTGAATCCTTGAACCAGTCACTACATCAGCCACTGATCTTTACTAGATCATACGTAGAGGATGTACTATGTTCATACATAGCAATATCAAAGTATGTAGTCAATGCGGTACTGGAGAAGGAATTTACAAAGGTATAGAAGCCGATCCACTATTTCTCCAAGTTTTGAGAGGTGTGGAAACACGATATAGCCTTGCAGAGTACTGGTGTTTCCGTTAATTTTGGCAGTCAAAAAGTTAAGGCCATATTTTCAGTCTCACATAGTACGAGTTATGATGGATCATCCCGTCAAACAGATTTTGCATCGACCTGAAACTTCTGGAAGGATGTTAAAGTGGGTAGTCGAGTTAAGTTAATTTGACATCGATTTTAAGCAACGAACGGCTATCAAGGCACAAGCGTTAGCAGATTTTATCGCAGAGCTTACAATCTCGCATGACTATCCCTTGCGATAGGAAACGATTTGGGAAATCTTTGTGGACGGGTCCTCGCACTGTGAAGGATCCAGAGCAAACATCATTATAATGATGCCGAGTATAAGGCAGTAATCACGGGCATGGGCTTAACAGCCAGACTTGGGATGTTGTCAGTAGAAATTTCCAATGACTTTCAATTGATAGTTGGACAAGTGATGGGGGAATTTGAAGCAAGGGATGAGAAATGGTAGCTTATTTGATGAAAGTCAAGGACCTGGAAAGAGGATTTGCAAGTTTCAAGATAACCAAAGTCCCCAGAGACAATGAATGAGCCAACGCTTTATCTAAGCTTGCATCCGCAAACCTAAAAAATATGTCTAGTACTGTTAATGTACAAATCCTGCAACCGTTAAGGATTATGCACATAGTTCACATAGTGAACATGGAACATGAGGAAAGTTGGATGGACCCATTGATTGATTACTTTGTGGAAGATAAACTACCAAAAGATGTATCTGAGGCGAGAAGACTGAAAATTTAAGCAGCCTTGTTCACAAATATCGATGGACAACTCTATAAACGAAGATTCACCATGCCATACTTACGCCCAACTGAGACACATGAGGTGCCATTTGAGATACATGCGAGAATTTGTGACAATCATCAAGGGAGACTACCCTCGCATTCAAAGCTCTACAATAGGGGTACTATTGGTCCGTGATGAATGAGGATGCCAAAGAGTTGATAAGAAAGTGTGATGCATGTTAGCGTCATGGAAAATTGATTCATATTCCAGCCGAGCTACAGTCAGCTATTTTCGGGGTATGCCTTTTCTTTCAATAGGGAGTGGATATCTTGGGGCCTTTGCCTGTTGCCAAAGCATAGATAAAGGTTTTGCTAATAGCCATTAATTATTTTACCAAATGGATTGAGGTAGAATCTTTGGACACAATCACGACCGCTAAAGTGCAGAGTTTCAGTTGGGATAATATTATACGCAGGTTTGGAATACCGAGAGTCCTCATTATCTACAACGATAGACAGTTTGACAATCACTGCTTCAAAGCATTCTGTACAAGTCATCGTATAGATCGCAGTCTCATTTCCATTGCTTATCCCCAGTGTAATGGGCAAGTGGAAGTAACAAACTGAGCAATATTACAGGATTTAAAGATGAGATTGGAAAATGAAAAGGGGTTTTAGGTAGAAGAATTGGCTAATGTATTGTTGGAATATCTCACGACCCCACGAGAACCAACAGGAGAAACACCTTTCAAGTTATCTTTCGGAATGGCAGCTATTGTCCCAGGGGAAATCCTAAGCGAAATTGGCAGGATAAAAGTCATGCAGCTCGATGCCGCAGCTACAAGTGCGGAACTTGACCTACTTGAGGGGGTGAGAGGGAAAACAACTATCAGGATGGCGGCTTACAAGTGAAAGGCTGCCGAATGCTTTAATCGAAGGGTGAGCCAAGAGTTTTTTAGTTGGGAGATCTCATATTCAAGGAGGTAGAAGCAGCGCAGCACCCTCCGTCCAAACTCGGGCCAAATTGAGAAGGACCATATGAGGTGATTCGCAGCCTTGGAAATGGGGCTTATAGTCTAAAGGACTTGAAAGGAAAACCATTTGGTGGGCTGTGGAATACCGAGTATCTTAAGAAGTACTATCAATAGATCAGCAGGCAGGGATTTCAAATCATATGATGTCCTTTGTAAATATAGTCGTTAGGGTGTTTTATGAGTTTTCCTAGTGTAGTGTTTAACCTTTTTTGTAATTATAGTCATTGGGATGTTATATTGGTTTCCTTAATATAATGCATACTATGGGCACACTTTATTGTAATCATTTAATGAAAGTCCTAAGTGGCGACAGATGATGAGGGCGCTAAGGAAAGACCAGCCTAGCTAGGACGTCCCGGAGTACCTATCAAGTCTCTAAATCTAGGCAAGTTAAATGTTAGTATGAGAACTTGATTTGTGATTGGTTGAAACGAGGGCTACAAACTTCATTTAATGCCTCGAAGTTGAACGAAGGATAGTGGTGAGCAACAAAGCCAAATATTTGGTTAGCTCAAAATTGCTCTACGGTCTGATGGTGAGTTTTCGAAACCAAAAAATGGTTGAAGCTCAAAATCACTAGACCTTGTACTCTACAATCCTAAATCACTCAACACATAGCGGTGAGCAAAGAAACCAAAAAATTGGTTAGCTCAAAATCACTCTACGGTCTCGTGGTGAGTTTTCAAAACAAAAAATGTTAAAGCTCAAAATCACTAGTCCTCGTACTCCACAATTCTAAATCGCTCGACACAGCGGTGAGCAACGAAGCCAAAAAAATGTTTAGCTCAAAATCGCTCTACGGTCTGGTGGTGAGTTTTCAAAATAAAAAAAATGGTTAAAGCTCAAAATCACTATACCTCGTACACTACAATCCTCAATTTTTGATACAAAGTGGTAAGTAACAACATAAAAAAGACAAATCGGTTGGCTCGAAATCGCTCTAAGGTCGGGTGAAAAGGATTTAAAGCCAAAAGTTGGTTGAGGCCCTAGTTCGTCATACCCCGCACTATACAATTTAACATAACTCAAGGGACTTTACAATTCAACGTAGCCTAAGGGGCTATTCAATTCGACATAGTCCGAGGGGTAGGGCGGCAATCAACGAAACCCAAAAATTGGTTAAGGATCGACAATTGAAATATGAGGATTGACATTTGAAATATGAGGATCGAAGTTGCTACCCGAGCTTGTGGTCGATGTGTGCATGTCGACTGCATAGCAATCGATCCATATGACGATCGACGGCTAACAGTTGGCCATTATGTTTCCTATGCACCCCCGTTGGTTGTCTCTCCCACTAACTACTACTCGATTGAATTAGAAGAGTCATTCGGGGATAGGCAAATTAACTTTCGCACTTTGGCAACCGACTCCTACACCGCAAGATAAAAAAATAAATAAAATAAAAGACTGAGAAACAATAATATTCCATAAGAATGCATCCATACTCAAAATAAAGTGTGATTGTCTGTCCACATCCCAGATCAGGAGAAATCACTAGACAATCGAAAGATAAAAAAAGAATAACGGTAGAAAGTGCTCAAAGATCTACAACAAAAGACTATGTCAACCCAAATGCGAAGTCCCTTCACTCTCATCTCGCGATGTGCACCTGAATGTCTTGAATTGAAAGCTAGACTCCATCTTCCTTTGCGCTTCATCGGAAACCTATTGAAACCCAAAAAATCGGTAGAATGGTGCTCAGTAGATATCCACTCCTTGGTCAATTTGATGGACACCGCCATCGCCTTTCCCCATATGAATGCAAGGCCTTAGTATAATTAGATGAAGATTTAAACTGCTCCAAAGACACCTCCAGATCCTTAGTATACTCCACTGAAGCTTTATATAGCTCCATTTCCTTCTCGAGAGCTCGAACTAAAATAGATCACATGTTATCAATTTTTGTCTCTTACTCGCGAGCTCGGGCCTCTAAAGTTTCGAGAGACTTCTTCAAAGAATAAATTTCTTCTTGTAGTGGTAAGCTTCTTTCTTTTTTTCATTTGCAAGAGCTTTTAATTCCGATAATTGATGACGGCTCGACTCAACAAGTCCAGTTTGTAAGGCCACAACCTAATAGGAAAAGAGGCAAAATGATGAACAACCGTTAGACATGTTAGAGAGCATAAACCAACAAAAATGATGAAGTATAATAGGAACCATATCCTTTGAGCGTAGACTGCCAGAACCCTTTCTATGTCATCAGCACTTCGTTCGGTAATTGCCCTAGCTCAAGAGGCGTAACCAAAGACCTTAGTATCCTCATCTCGGGATTACCCCAAATGAGGGGAATCCAAAGTCTAGAAGAGAAGAACCCTTGTGCTCGGGCTCGACGTGACTCGAGCTGTCCCCTTTAGCTTCGGGCAATGGGATAGCTTCGATGGGATCATTCAAAGGTTAGGATGTTTTCTCGGTAGCACGACACCTTGCTCCTCCATTAGTAGTTTTCTTCCTTTTCAATGGAACTAGAGTTAGGTCGTCATCACTCTTATGTCTGTGCTTGAGCATGGAGTCCATGGTCTCCTCCAGGTTAAATTTGATACGTATATACACAAGGTAAAATCCATCAAGCTTGGAGAACAACATATAAAGGCGTGCACAAATAAGAAATTAAGAACAAAATATGTGAGAACCAACCATTAGTAGGGATATATCCCTCATCGCTCCCTGATGTGGGCAGAGAATTCAATACCTCATCCAAATCAAAGTTCATATTTGAATTCACACAATTGAGTTTATTTGGCAAAAAAAATAAAAAGAATAGAAAGTAAGAATTTATACAAGTGTAAAAATGTAAGCATGAAAAGAGGACTTACCGGTAGGTCGACCGATCCCCACTATCAGCATATTCCTCGTAGTCAGAACTGACCATAGGTCGGGTGCAAGAGATGGTGTATCAGTCACTTGCTGGATTTGCACTCTTAGAAGAGGAGTAAGCTCAACCTGACTATTGAAGTGGCGAATTTAAGGATGTCTTCAATTGGTGTTGAAAGGGAATTGACCATCGGAAGGTCGAACAAAGAAGATCCAAGATTTCCACTCGCTGTTGAAATTCCTAAATTTTGGGAAGCACAAAGGAACTCTAGATGTGAAAAAATAAAGGCATTTTACTGAGCTGGCTCATGCATCTCAAAGACGCATCTAAAGAGGTCTACTGAGAGTACGATCTTCTTGCTAAGGCAAATGTACAAGAAATACAATGCATTTCTCCATGTGCTAGGGTTTATTTGACTAGAAGTGACGTGAAATTCATTAAAAATTGAGACCAAAAAAGGATGGATGGGGGATTGAAAGCCACCATCCATAGTGTCGTTGTATATGACAATCCCGTGGGGCTAGACTCTGGAAGCATTCTATTTGGGCCTCTGAACTCTATAAATATAATTGTCAACACGGTCGAATTTGATAAGTGATTTTTCTAATTTAAGTGGGGAATTATAAAAGCTATAACATTTTATAACCTCAAGAACCACCACATCGCTTGTCAAATCTCGTTCAATTTCTAAGTTTTAGTTTAACAACCTAATCGAGCCTCTATGTTTCTTGAGAAAACTTGGTTGGAAAACATGAAATTCAACCGAATGAGTCGAACTACTGAGTCATGGGGCCATCGACTGGCTCCTCGACTGGTCGACCGACCATGCTCGGACCGACGTTAACCGGCCCATCCAACGATGGGTCGGATGATTTGCTCACCCCCTCACTATCACTTTTATCAGATGAAGATTTTATATGTGATAGGAGGAAAGACAACCAAGAAGGAAAAAAAACTAGGATGAAGGAAGAGATTAGGAAAACGTTACCTTGAGAGTTGAAGGAAATAATATTTTTTTGCAAATGCAAGAGTAAGGGTAAAAGGGAGGTTTTCACCTCCTTATATAGATGAAAACTTTGAATTTTTTGAGGGGAAATTTATCATTTGGACAGTATTACTCTATGTCATTTGGACTACTCCACCCACTTTCTATGTCATTTGGACTACTCTATGTCATTTGGACTACTCCACCCACTTTCATTTACCAAATATCGATATGTGAACAAATAAAAATAAAATCAATCCTTTAACGTAAAGGAATGAAGATGCTATCCCTTATCAATAGCATCAACAAGAGGTAGAAGGGCTAGTGATATTAGAGGCACAAACAATTATCTACTATGGCTAACAATGAGAAGGTTACTCAATCTACACTCTACGTAGAGCACCCCATTATTGGTCGTCTACCACTATGAGATCCTCTACATTCATGCTTATTTGCTTACCACTATGAGGCCCTCTACATTCATGTTGAACCGTCTACTGCTATAAGGCCCTTTACATTTATGTTGGACTGTTTACCGTACGAAATCGATGCAACACTTAACCATAAAAATATCATCGAGTTGGATTGGAACCGATCAGCAGTTATTACGGACACAATCAACCACTGGATGGGTGGAAGTCCTCCACTTAAGATGTAGGGATAGTGGGAGGCACTATGTTGGGCACGTGTCGCGATAACCGTCCGACAGTTATATGACTTCAGACACGTATAAATACTCCTAAGGCAAGACGGGTATGGATCTTGAGATTCTGGCTATCTAAATATGCATTCGATCTTTGCTTCCTAAGATTATGTTCTTGAATGTCTCACTAATTCTCACGCCAGAGGTAAAACGGGAGAGAAAGCCCCAACCTCATTTTGTAGGTACTATTTATTCATCGTAGTAGGAGAAGAACTTTGCACCGTCGGAGGGCACGGAGGCCTGTTTCATAACCATTTTAGCTCATTTTTGTCTTTTTGTTTCCGCTGCATTTGATGGGATATATTTTAATAAACTGGAATGAAATACAGATACTTTAACCTACTGAAAATACACAAATTAATTTAAGAGTTGGGGAAAAGAAATAATCACTGTTATTAATTTTCATCTCCCAGTCTAATTTTTTACTCCTTATGATGCTAATTTAAATATATAATGATAAATCAATATCCTAGATTCATATGTTTTCAACAAAAGGTACGTGTTTCTTTTTTTTCTTTTTTTTTTTTTAAAAAGCAAAATACGTACACGCTATCATGTTGTAAATAATTTGTTCATTAGTGAATAACAAGTATACCTCGGTAGCCCTAATTACCCTAATTATTATTATCATTGTCATTCACTAATAAATATTTTAGAAAATATTATTTGTTTCAAAAGAGCATGAATTATAATTTTTAATATTTCAACAGAATATTAACATGTTGCTCTTGAAGAAGTAATACTAAAATACAATGTATTCTCGAAATAACACATATTTCAAATAATAAATTATTTTAAATTAGTGTTTATCCCCGAATGAAAATATATAACTCATGTCGTGTTGACATTGATTATTTGATTATTTATCATGTAATTATACAATGTTTTATCATATTCTTCAAAATTAATTGTGTAGTTACTCAAATAGAAAATAGTACAAAAATTAAATTTGTTGCACTCGACATATCTGGCAAAAATTATCTATCATGGGTTCTTGATGCTAAGATTCACCTTGTCTCAAAGGATCTGAGAGATACAATAAAAGATGAAATCCAAAAATCCTGCAAGATCATGCAAAATCACTAATATTCTTTTGTCACCTTCTTCATGATTAATTGAAAATCGAATACCTCATTGTGAAGGATTCATAGGACTTTTAGCAAAAAATGACTAAAAGATTTGATTATCAGAAGACTATAGTCCTCCTCGAAGCCCACTATGAACGGATGTACCTTTGCTTGCCAGACTTTAAGACCGTTAGTGAGTACAATTTTGAACTATTTAAAATTGACTCTGTGGAGAAAAAATCACTAATGAATATATTTTGGAAAAAACGTTTTTCACGTTTCATGTCTTGAATGTGTTCCTGCAATAGCAATACCGTGAGCATAGTTTCAAAAAAAATACTTAAAGCTAATATTTTGTGTGCTTGTAGCTGAACAAAGTAATGAATCGCTAATGAAAAATCATGAGTTGCGTCCAACTGGCTCTGTACCATGCCTGAAATAAATTATACTGTATTTTCTTTAGGGAAATGCAATATTAAGACAATGACGTTGACGTAGATGTGAACATGGATGAAATAATCAACAAAACTATCAACAACAAACAACAATTCCAAAATGTACAAACCCAAGTAGTAAATCCAAAAAAGAGTACGAAAATATGTTGCTTTAGATATAGAATGAAAGGGCATTGGCATGTACCTATCACACAACAAAATATAATCTGGATCTCTACCAAAAATCAATCAAGGGAAAAGAAAAAGTGGAAACAAAGTTTGCTAATTCTAATAGTCCAATTGATGCGATCACTTAGCGTCTTTGATTTTTTCATTGACCAAATGGCAATATTGATCATTTGATCGGAGGCGGTGTGTGCTTGACAAATATTGATTAGTTTAAATTTTAGTATTATTGTAGTTTATTTTGATTTAAAATTTAGTCTGAAGTATATTTTTCTTATTTTCCTTGAATTTTGAGACATTACATTGAAACTAGTTCTAATTGATTAAAGTATTGCTTGACTTCTTTCGATTATAAAACTAGTTTTTCAAATTTTGTTTTTTATAAATTCAAGTTGAATTACCAAGATATCCGTTTATTAATGCACACTACTTTTCAAGATAAAAAGTATTTTTTGGACTTAACATTAGCCGAACATAATATTAATACGATATCAGGTACATTGAATAGCATTGCAAGCACTGAAGAGCTTGTATTATTATCAAATATTACAAAATTATATGTTGATGATGTACTTTATTCTAACAAATTCAGAAGAAAATTACTTAATTTTAAAGATATCCACTACAATGAATATCACATTGAGACGATACAAGAAGAAAATATAGAATATATTTGAATAACTTCTTTTGTATCTGGCCGAAATAGATAAAAAAAATCCTAGCACTCCCTCCTGGCATGTACTATATATTCATAAAAATGATTGAATCAAACATTATCATGAACTCGAAATTCATTGAGCAAAAAGTTGTCTTTGGCATGACTAGTTGGACATCACTGATCAACAATGATGCGAAACGAGGATTTGAATAAATATTAACTTCAATCCAATAATTCCCTATTTGAAACTTTTTCTCTTTATTGAGTAGATCATCAACCATCACTAGTTAAAGTTGGGATTAAATTTCTATATTTTTGAAAATTAATTAGGGTCATATATGGGGCCTGTCACCATTCACGTTGACCACCTAGATATTATTTGTATCTAATAAATTTGATATATCACTAAATGATTGTATAGTGTTCGCAACCTAAAGTTTATGAATTTACTACTCAAATTTTAATTATGAACATAATTTTCAAATTATATAATCAAGATGGTGTGTCTTGTTAATATTAGTGAGCCTAAATCTCAATATTTTAAGAAGTGTTAGTTGTGATGACAATAATTGTTTTAACATGGTTGTTTGTTAAATGGCTTTATTTAATTTCTAAACAATTATTATTGAGAACAAAGCACTTCCTAGTTCTGTCTAGGGAATGCTATCGACATCATGCTAACATCAAAGTTTTCTCCCCTATATTTGGCTTATGATCAAAGAAAGATAGTCAAAAATAGAATGCGTATACTTTTGAGAGTATACAGACATAACAAACTATAAAATTCAAGAATAAGTTCGGGTACCTAAAATGTTGAACATTAATATGCCTCAATAAGTTATGTTATTATTAAAAAATAAATGACATTGAAAAAGAAAAAAGATATCAAATAATATTTTTGCGCGTGATATACCGCTTCATATTATGAATAGCAAGGAATCGAAATAAATTCGTCGAAGTAAAGTAATAATTGGTCATTAAAAAGACACAATCCTAGTAAATTTGAATTTACTAGAGAAACTTGAAGTTTTTAGACTTGTGGTCCGAATGGTTGTATACTTATGCAAAGAAGTAAATGAGAAAACGAAGTCGTAACATGTAATGTACAATTCTTAAATAAATTTCACAAAGATTGTGATGGATGCAATCACAAGTCTATAGCTTGTTCGTGTCGTGTATGAAATTTGAGATATGGTTATAGTTAACTCATCTGACATGATTATTAATGTTATCCATTAAAGATTTAATGTCTAAAGCATAATTCAAGTAATATTATCATGAGAGAGAGAGTAAATATGCATTGTAATCTTTTTTTTACCAAGGTTTTGTCCCATTGTGTTTTCCTGTAACATTTTTTTTAATGAGCCAAATTTTGTGACGTATTCAAAGGAATATTGTACTATGTTTCCTTCATTAGGATTTTTTTCCATATAATTTTTCCTAATAAGATTTTAACAAGACATATTTTTTATGTAATAAATGTCCATAATCTATGAAACATTCACCTTCAAAATAATACAATTATATATTCTAAATTGTATATGAGGCTCTTGAAGAGAACAAAAATATCTATTTTCGAAACCATTATGATACTACAGTCATCATCAAAGGTTGATAAAATCTTATATGAAGATGATAATGTTGTATGAAGCATACTTCAGCAAAAGATAATCCAACAATTTTGTATGAAAATAACGCAACTGTATTGCATAACTAAAATGAGACTACATCAAAGAGAACATGATGAAGCATATTTTTTCAAAATTCTTCAATACACATGAGCTTCAAATGAATGAGGACATCAATATTCAACAAATTTGCTCAAGTGATGATGTGGCTGATTAATTTACAAAAGCATCACTGACATTTACATTTAAGAAATTGGTTCAGCAGATTAAAATGCATCGACTCAAAGATTTTTAGTGCTCAACGTCATAGAAGGTGGTAGTACTTTTTTCCTTCACTTAGGTTAATCCCACTAGATTTTCAAGTAAGACTTTAATGAGGTAACATTTATTCTTAATACTCCAAAATAATTTTTCTCTTTTTCCTTCATTTGATAAATTGGATTTTTATCAACAAGGTTTTAACGAGGTAATTATTTTATAATGCATCATTCAAGGGGAAGTGTAGTAAATAATATGTTTATTAGTGAATGATAATAATACGTTGTAGCCCTAGTTATTATTAATATTGTATTCCTAATTCTTTCCTATAAATATGGGGCTCTGATTCTCAATAAAAGACATACAAGTCTATTAACTTCTTCATGCTCCTCTTCTTTTCTTTCTATTTCATACCATATCACATAA
>CAIGRN010178506.1:0-43328 GCA_903798345.1 Fraxinus anomala
ATATGATTCAATAAATATAAAAATTATTAATTTAGAATATAATATTAAAATAACCTAAAAAAAAAAAAATTTGTAATCAACGTGTCGACGACGTATTGTGTCGGAACTTTTTTTAAAAATCGCGTGTCGACGTGTCCGACGCGTATCGTGTCGGACACTCGTGTCCGTGTCGGTGCGTCTTAGTTTCTCATCCACCATACCAAATAGAAGGTGTGAGCCTACTATCTTTATTAAGCTGGAAAAGATTTGTTCACAACTTGGCATCAATCAGCACAGACCAATATATCCAATCAGGTGATAATCACAAGAAATGTGGTAATCAGGCACTGCAGTTATATGAAAATAATAAACCAAAACAGAGGATAATAAAGCCAAACCGTGGTTCATAAAGTGCCTGCTAAGAACATTTTTGTGGTCTAAAAATTTTGCAGCTAATAAAGTGATAATGAGTGCAGCAAACATTCAGAAATAGGACCTATCTAAAAATCAACCTTGCAGATGAGAAAAATACAATATGAGAATTCAATGGAAGTCTAACTTTCATCCCTCACGAAATGACTCCCCTAACAATGAAAAGAACATAAAAATAGACAAGGAATTTAGGCTCTTCATTACCCGACACTGGGAATGCTTAAGGTAGAAGAGTCCCTATATAACTATAATTTTCATAATATTCCATTCCCTAAAGAGCATAACATATATATAAAATCAGTACAAGAACCAATTAGTCAACAGAAATGCCAATACTAATTACCTTCGTAAGGAGACTGTGTTGGGCCAAGAATCATTACATTAAAATACCGCATATTCTCTTCTGATGGGGATGCACTTATTCCTGGGGCTGCATCGAGAAACCCAAAAATCTTGAATGTGAAATCTAATAGCATAAATGCCCAACTGATCGAACACTTAGCAACATTTTAAACATTAACCCTCCTTAAGAATCACCAGAAATGATAGCTAAAGTACAAAGACAGAACCGGACAACTACCATAAGAGTCCTCAGAACTCATAAACCTTTAACAGTACCCAAAAAGTACTCGTATTGAAAAACATTGGGAATAAATGCAAATGAAGATTGAAACAAATGGATCTTAATGCAGTATACAAAAGATGAGCACTTAAATAAAAAATATAAACTTCAAACCCAAAAAAACAGGGAAGTAGAGCTGAAAATGCAAAAGACCTTCATAAGTACAAACCAAAAGAGAGAGAAAAATCAAAAGGGTTCCAAACCAAGCGAAATAGAATGCAAAACTAATATAAAATCACTGTGTTACCTTAAAACTAAAGCTTTAATACAAAACAAAAAATGCGGTTTTAGAGAGGTGATGCATATTTAATCCCGTCCACTATTAAGCTCAAATATTCTATTATCTACACACAACACACGAATGCATTCGTGTAACAAAGTGCCAATACAAAAGAAAAGGGGTTAACCTGGTTCGCTTAGAAGCCGCTGAGTCTCCTATTAGATCACGCCATTAAAAGCAAAGAAAACAAAGGCGTTAAACATTATAATCAATAAACAAGCTTAACGATCATAGTAACAATTAGACCCAGTTTCAACAAACAAACAAAAATCCGAGGGTTTTCACTTTATAATGAAGTTAAGATCGGGATCGAAAGCACAATACAAGGATCGAGGGTTGTACCTTGATAATTCTTCGAGGTAAATTGCTGTTAGCCATTAACTGAATTTCGCAAAGAGGAAAAGGGTTTTTCGTTTTTTCCTGTTCGGAGAGCCTAAGCTGACAATGGCTTTTCTTTGTTTTCTCTCACTTGAAAATTTGGAATGATTAATCGAAAGAATCTGGAATAATTGTTACAAAGGACCCTATATTATGTCCTATTTAGAATGTTATCCCAAAACTTCTGAATATATAAGTTTTTGACTTTTTTTTGTTGAACTACTTACTAGGCCGATGCACGGTTTTTGTCCAATTAACAACTAAAGTAGCAGGGTGATTCAATTCGAGAATTAGAGGAAGTGACCATTTGATTGTCGTTGAGAGGTTGTAACGGATCGATTATTGTTTGGTCCCAATTGCTTTCTTTTTATGAGTCCACTGATTTTGTTCAGGTTTAGATCTATACTTACATTTCATAAATAATTNTGATTGTCGTTGAGAGGTTGTAACGGATCGATTATTGTTTGGTCCCAATTGCTTTCTTTTTATGAGTCCACTGATTTTGTTCAGGTTTAAATAATTATTAAACCTTTAATGTTACTGGATAATAATGTATGCTAACTTATTCTAAAAATGTTTGAATTTATATAAATTAAGATTTAACTAAAAAATAATTATGGAACGAATTAGATGTAGTCCTGTAATTAGAATAGAACATTGGACAAGAACCATTTAGTTCTCGATTCTAAAATTCACAATTGGGAAGGAAAAAAAAGACTATGCCCATCATACTTCAAAGTGCAATCACAAACATTTTCTCCTTTTGACCCCTCGTATACCACCACAATTTAGGGTCCGCTTAACCACAATCCCTACCCTAGTAGCCACCTAATCTTGTGTGTAGTTTCGATCTCCATCCTAGCCAATTTGCTAGATTTTGCTCTAAATAGAGCCCTTCTACCCCTCTTATTTTACAATAACTTAATTTTAGATAGCAAATGAAGGATGCCCATCCGTTGGGAGACTTGCAACGGGAGTGGGATGAGGAGTAAACATTTCATTTTAAACGTCGGAGACCAACTTGGTAAAGAAGTCGTAGGTTGGGGACTAACCATCCAACTTTCCAAGAAAATATCTTTGTTTTGAAAAAATTGCACAAAGATCCTACTTTTATATGCCATGTAATATTTCAATCCACCATCTTTATTTCTTAATTGTTAGGTTTTCTACTCTTTGAGTATGTAAAACTAATCTTCATAGCATGCTTGGGTTGTCTTAAAAGTTTACTTGTAAGACAGATACATACTTTTCTATCTCCATCTTATAAATAAACTTACAAGTCCACCCAAACATGCTCTTACGAAACGATTCACAACAAACACGAAAAATCAAACGCCTATTTCTTTAGAACGGTCATAAACTTTTAAAAAGCATGAATTCAAATGAGCAATCTTTTCCCTCCTCGGGATATGAAAGTACTAATAAGCCCATGTTTGAGTCGCATTAAAATTTTCATTCTCATTTTTCTATTTATTTTCAATTACACATTCTTCAATAGAATAATATTTTTCATCAAATCAATAATTTTTCCTTCTTTTTCAACCACACATTCTCCATCAATCTACTATTCCAAAATACATTCTTCCAAAATATTGTAGCTCAAACACACCCTAAGTAATAATATTTTGATGAATCTGGGCAGCCTTTGTCTTTCTCATATAAAAGGAGATAAATTTAACCAATATTCTGAATTCAAGTAAAAATACCCTTCATAGTCAAGATTAGGGTGTCTGCCAAGCCAAGGGCATACTCGTTGAGTTCAGCGTCACAAATTCGGATGCTGGTTTTGACTCCATATACTCTTTGGAAATGTGAGGCCGATCACGAATTTGCCTTAAGAGTGTATGCCTGGCTAATGTTCAAGGTCGTGATATAGGAATCACGTAACGTAAATGAAGTCGTTGCTTCAAATAAGGGTCTCCTTCGTCATTCCCTCGTGGTTAGCCTTCAAACGCTCGCCAAATGACCACAAATCCTCTGAAACTAGGAGTTTATTTTACAAAGCAGCAATACCGGGCGGGGGCCCCTTTAGCAAACACCATCTCGACTAAATCAATGGTGACTAAAGAAAGGCCACGGGTTGTACACGTCCTGCAACATATGGAGGTTCTTGATGTCCTTATCCATAGCATATATGAATGCTGCTCCAAAGCCAAGCCACACAGGGAGATGAAATCTAGTTTATGTTCAAGCAAAGATCCATGGAATAGCTTTGAGCGATTCAATGTCTCCACTTGGTTTCCGTTTTGAAGGACGCCTACCAATGTTCATCCGGCCATACTCCAATTTAGGGGTAGCCTAAAATAATGAATAGATGCTGGTCATTTTAACCTATATGCATAACTATATTATTTATAATCACTGGAGACGGAACAAATATGATACACCACTGTTGTAGTTACTTACAAGGCGGAAATGATTGACAAAACGGGGTTCTTTGAAGACAATTGAAACAACAATTGTGTCCAAAAGTGCACGCCACTCTGGTTTCAGGGAGATGGGAGATGCATTCCATGTTCCAGTGTAGCAGCAGTGAAACGTTGGAGTGTTCTGAAACACAAGTGCTCCCCTCCAAATGATTGCTCAATGACTTCTCCCTGGGCCGTAACACGTAGGGCACCATGTATAGTATCCGGTGGTTGAGATAATATAGCAAGATGGGTGGGGCCACCTCCTCTTCCAACTGTTCCACCTCGACCATGGAACACAGTCAGCTTCACGCCATATTTCTTCGCAACTTTGACAAGCTCCTTTTGAACCTTGTACAATTGCCAAGCTGCTGAAAGCCAACCAAAAGTAACCAATCATGACTTCTTGCTTCTTGTTAATCCGGTTTTTGTACCAATCAATCGAAAAAAAGGTGCGCAACAGCAGCAAGAGCAGCCTCTAAATCAGCTAGTTTCTCAAAAAGAGGAACGGCTTTTAAGGGGTACTTCACATGGCATTCACGCTGCAGAAGTTCGACTTCTAGCACATCAGATGGTGCTGTGGCTATTGAGATGATGTATGCTCCAAAACAATCTGCTGGGAGTTCAGCTAACACCTGAAATATATCCAAAACATCAGTGATTTCTTCAGTTTTTGGAAGATCGGGTCCAAATAGGGGATACTTTCCACTGAGTTCAGACAGGAGCCATTCATGCATACGTTCTCCAGACTATTCTGGATATTTACCGTTTTCCAAGCCAACTGCACCACACGTATAGAAAATGCAGCCACAGAAATGCACCACAATAGACACAATAGGGGGGTGGGTGGTTTTTTTTTTTTTTTTCCAATATTTTACTCAATGTGAGTGTCTGCATTTTTTCTGTAAGAATTTGTTGGGTACATGAGGAAAAATTCTTTCCGAGCGTGGGTAATTACGTTTAGTAAATGGATCGGTTATGGATCAGGTTTGTCCATATCCGACCCGATTCGATAAGAATAATTATTCGATCAGATCTCATAATCCAATGGATATTTAATTGTTAAATTCATATCCGATTTATTATGTTATTAGATATTCGATCTGAAATTAAGAAAATAAAATCAATGTTGAAATTAATTTTTTTTTTTTCAATTTTTTCAATTCTTAAACGGGTTTAATAATTATAATTTTTTTTTTTTTTTTTTTAACTTTTAGCCAATTGGATTGAATGGTACAAAAAATTGCATATCCATTAATTGACTCACTTATTTATAAAGGACGTCTCTAAGTATTTTGTTATAAAATTTTGATGTAAGATAAGATTCCATTTGGTTTTGCTATAGTTTATTGTACCTTTGGTTTGACTGTAATGTATTGTACATTTGATTTGAACGTAGTGTATTGTACTATTATAAATAGTTATTTATATTTTATTAAATTAATTATTTTTCCTATCTTTTACTAATTAATAAAAATTTAAAACTTCCAAATATTTCAATTAGCACCATTATACTATATCTTGTTTATCGAAATATTTATTTTGTTAAACTCTTAAAAATGCATTTGGGGCTATAATGTATATGTATTTTTAAATTGATTAGAAATTCAAAATAATATTAAAATAAAAAATATTTTATTACGTATAAGCTTCATCTAGACTAGCGTAGCCCAGCCTGAAACTTCCACGCATTGTAAGTAAGTAAATGTATTTTTCAAATATGTGAGATGCATTGCTAAAATGTCGAATCTATCTTATTATTCCATTTTTAGTATAATAATTAAAGTGACAATTTGAAATCGTTCATGTTAGTCAATATTTCTAATTTAATTGAAAGTTTCTCTTGATAACGATCAAATATATTCTCCTCATGTAACCATTTTATCTCTCGATGAAAGACACAAACATGATACATGCATTAATAAGTGTTATAACACCTATTGGAACCATATAAAATATAGAGATATATTTCTATCATTTATCGAACCCTACAATATTTATTATATTGTGGTTAAATTTTATTATCTCTATCGATAACAAAAAAATCCACTAACAATTAAATTGATGATCAAACAATTTAAAAGAACGATAAAAACATCCACAAATCAAATTAAAGTCAAAATAATTAATTAAAAACTAAAAATATCATAACAAGAGTTCATCTTATCCTAACAAAGTATAAAACTAGCATAACATATCGAAATTACAAGAAATCATATTTAAGTGAAAAGACATAACCCGAATTTTTGATAATTTGAGAAGATAAAGATAAATTTTGAATCTCTTCAATGATTTCTTGATAAATCTCCACTTACGTTTTCTCTTCTTTACCCAAAAATCAAGTTTGAATCTTCAGTTGGTTGAATTTTCACAATTTCCCTTCAATTCTATCATAAAAACTATGAATTTTCCTCACTGATAATAATAATTGATGAATATTGGAGTATGAGATGTATATGAGATATCTCTAATATGTATTCTTCCGTTAGATATTTGTAGGAGTACAAAATTAGTTGAAAATCGCGTCCAAATTAGTTTCCAAAAAAGTTTCAATTGAATAAGGAAAGTAGCATTCGCGCGTGGATTTTTTTGTCATTGCACAGTAGTAAGTATTTTGGTCATAACTTTCTCTCCCGATATCCGATGGAGGCGATTAAAAATGAGTTGGAAAGATAACTCAAAGAGATACAAATTTGATATAATATAATTTTTCTAATTCAGACATTTATTATGCCAAAAATGAGTCTCAATTTTCGACTATTAATCTAGAATATAACTTGTGCGATTGGAATTTGATTTTCATCATATTTCATTCCCTTTAGAGCTCTCATTCCATCCAATTGTCTCCTAACAATCAATTGGAATTTGATTTTGATAATAT
The DNA here is from genome assembly GCA_903798345.1 of Fraxinus anomala. Lineage (NCBI taxonomy): Eukaryota > Viridiplantae > Streptophyta > Magnoliopsida > Lamiales > Oleaceae > Fraxinus > Fraxinus anomala. The sequence continues at coordinate 6,981 of CAIGRN010178506.1, forward strand.
TTTGATTATATTTCATTCATTTTGAGTTCTAATTCCATCCAATTGTCTCCTAACAATCTTTAAAGTATCGTTTTGTGGTTCGAATCAACTATTGAATAATTGCAATTTAGTTCTCAATATTGGACTTTGCCATTTTTCCTTAATTTTTCTTTTGTTTCTTTCAATTCCTCATTTAACAATTGAGTTTTACTTATATAAAATAAAATGCAACAATTTAAAATATATTTTGTCAAAAGAACTATCAAATATCGAAATTTTAGGCCCCCGAATAAGTGTATAAAATATACTATCATTACGCTTTTTTAGAAAATTGTGTACACATGATTTGACTTTTTTATTTTTTTATTTTGAATTTGATGACATTTTTATTCTAAATTTCTTTATTTTCTCATTTATTTATTTTAGTAACAAATAACATACAAATCGGATCGAATTAACCTATATTCATATTTGATCCATTTAGTTAACGAATTATCGGATTTGAATCTTGATCGGTTTATAGGACTAAGACCCTAAATCCATCTCTTATTTATTTCATCAAATTCAAATAAAAATCAAATCCATTGATAGCTCTAACAACAAGTCTCTTGAGAGTTTCTTCTATGTCAGATTCAGTTATTGAAGAGCTCTCATCAGAATTCGAATATCAATAACAACATTAAGAGGATTGAAAATGCCAAAGCTTTGGTAATTTTACTAGCTATCCTAAAAACATCAGACGTCAATTCATGCAATACTTCTGCTTTGCATACAAATGCAACAAATTGCCAATGTTCTTCTGCAGCATTTATAAGAGGCTGATTTTTGAACTAGTTTCTATTGTGCACTGTGTTATGAGAGGTTATTCTTGGCATTTATGAGAAAAGTATACAGTTTGAGAAGCATCTTGCTACTGAAACGAAAGATTGCGGACCAACGGTTCAGTTTTCCCAATTCTGAACACAAAAACAAAGTACCCTATAATAACAACTAAGCGCTGCAATGACCAATATGGTTTTCATTATAAATCACATACATCAGAGCCACTGGCTTCATAATAACTAAAAACAGACTAAGAGTAGAAATATTCAGCAATCAAGCAATGTAAATTGCAAAATGCTGGCAAAGGAAATAACTACTCATCCTGAATCATAATCCCAAGAATACTTGAAAGATTAAATGCACTTTTCACACATCTGGTAGTATCATAAAATATGCAATAATACTCTTTATGAACGCATTACATCTACCTACTCCCAGTAGAGTTTTGACATACCATCCAGGTCTTGCTCTAAAAACATCTAAGCTACTCTCCTACTATTCATGTAAAAGAGTAACGAAAAAAAATAAAAAAAAATCCTCCAATAGGTTCTTACAATCAAAATCATTCTTTTCCATAAAAGAAACCACCTTAAATAGAGACCCACAAGTTCAAGTGATGGTAAGAATGAGAGTTCCAGGTCATAGACCTATATAAAGACTGCACACAGCTATGAACTTCTTGAAACCGTCATTTGCAGAAGCATCACCTAAATATCATCGAGCACATTCATCATTGACGTCCTGCGAAGTTTAGAAATGAATTAGAGAACTAAGTACTTCCGTCTTAATCATTGAAGCCAACAATTGCCAAAATATAGTGAGGAAAACCAGAAAGAGACAAGCTATACTCAGAAAACTAATGAATAAACCCATCCCATTAACAGACCTAGTCAAAATCATTGGAAGCACCGTCACGGACTTGACAAGCCAATTAAAATAATAATCTAATGTTTTCAAATTTAATTATATATTTTGTTTCATAGTGTAGAACATTTATTTTATGTTTATAGTGGAGTTTAAATATCAAGGGTCATGCAATTTTGTCTGTCCAGATTCAACTTCACAGATTTGTATTTTCCTCTTTCAACTTCTTTCATCTTAGTTTCTTTGCAATTTCTATTTTTTTCTTACAAACGTGTTAGCCATGTGTATCTGGCATGTCAACTGCTTGAATGAATATCTTACACGTGTCTTGTTTGTGTCGATATCCAATAGATGTCGGACATCAATACTCTGACCTTTCCGGTGTGTCCGTGCAGCCTATCTCTGAACACCAAAACCTCCATATCTAAACTAGTGCATACAACAAGCCATCCAAATAATTCTCAGTTTTTCCATTTGTGTGTGTACACCTATGGAAGATGACTGAACAGCTACAAAAAGTATTACATTGAATGTCTAAAGGTGAATCTTAAATTGTCAATTGCAAAATTTCTCCTAACAAATTGCCACTCAGGGAGTATTACCTAATAATGCGAAGTTTTTTCCATCATGGAAGGTGAATTAACAGCTATGAAGAGTATTACATTGAATGTCAAAGATGAATCTTGAATTCCCAATTGCAAAATTTCTTTTAAGAAATTGCAATTCAGAGAGTATTACCTAGGAAGCATGGACACGCCAGAAAGGAGAGTGTGTGTGTCAGCCGCGTACAGGATAAGTGTCTGATACATAGGGATGGAAATTTCATCCGAAAAACCCACAACCAGCCCTGAATGGGGCGAGAAAAGCGGGGTGATTTAGATTCCCTGGAGTTATGGAAATGCTACTTGACTACTTGTTACTATATTTCAAACAAATTAGTGAAGGAGATATGTAAAATCATCTAAGCGTGGAGGAAGATGGTAAACCATACAACTTGTAGGAAAAAGGTTTCCAAGGTACATCAGCGGCGACAAAAGAGAGAACATTCATTAGCAAAGAAATCTCGTCATTTACCTTGACAATATCCATTCATGTCCTAGGTGACTGCCCTGGATCTGATCCATCTGCAGAGGAACTATCACTGTCGGAATCTGCATGTAGAATACATAAGTAAATTTAATGAATAGCATCAATGTAATTTGGATGACATAAGACAGGAGTGATTACTAGTGCATAGAACTGTTGCTTGTGTTCTTACAATGTGAAAAAGTAGTGCTTATGCCCCAAACAGAATAGAGAAGAAATAATAGTCAATTACCACTTGAAGATGATCCAGAGTCACTGCTAGAACTACTAGACCTACTTGCACTATAACCCTGCTTTTCACCTTGAGCGACAGGAGGGAGAGAAGAATTCTTTTCAGCTCCTTCAAAAATGTCAAAGAAACGCATACATCAGACAGTAGTACTTCAGTTTTCATCCAAAGTAGGCATAAATGCCGTATCTAAAAAGCAATCATCTTAAGAATAATTTGCCACCTGTTCCACTTTCCTTCCGAAGCTTTGGAACTTCTGGGATTGTCCTCTGAAATTTGATGAAATACAAATTAAAATTATTAAATATTTCGGAACGAGAAATTATGTTTACAAGGATTCGGAATTGTAAATTCTAGACAATGTGCTATTGCAGAAATCATAATTCTAAAGCTCTTACTATCATCGGAGTAGTCCCAGCAGCTTCTGCTCTAGCTTGCAGAGCAAGTTCAGCTTTTCTCTTGTGTTTGCTCAGATTCTTTCTGTAATTAGAGACAAACCTATCAAGCTCCCAAAGTGTTTCCGGATCTACACGGTCAATGTCCACTTCAATCTCATCATCCTGTTGAGAAAGTGTAGTGTTCCTCTTTTTAATGACGTGAAGAATAGCGTCAAGCTTTTCTGAAGGTAAGGTCTGAAGGTTTGTGCTGAGTCTTTGCTTCTCCTCATAAGTCATGTCCCTTTTATTGGGATCCTTCGCTTTAGGTTTCTTTGGAACAGGTGTCCTAACAACTTGCGAATGCTGCATTTTGGTATCAATGGACATGGGTGTAGACATTGACACTGACATATCCAACGTCCTCATTTGAGGGACGGAAGCGACATGGCCAGGAATAGGGGAAGCAACTGGAGCAGGGGCAAACTGAGACTGAGGAGCTTTTCTTAAAGCGGGGGTGGGCAATCCAGCATCCTGATATGTTTCGTATCTCCAATAGGGATTGTATTCGGTCTCTATCACAGTCCACTTCTCTTCAAATACCTGAGACAGCTGCTCTGCCATAATGTGAACGTCCTGCCCTTTCGGATTATATGTCATGGCATTACGAAACACAAGTCTTACATCCTCTGCAAATTCCCTAGGAGACTTGTACCAGTTCTGTGAAAGCCTATTCTTAATTGTACCCAAATCCATAGGGTGCTTAATAATATTATGGTAATCATGCAATCCCAAAGCTCTGGCATCCACGGGCTCATTGAACACCCAACCATGCTTGTGCTTCATTAACCTCTGAAGTAAGTTACTACAACTCCTGAACACCTGATTCCTGTTGTTGTCAAAACCAAAACCGAAGTCAAATGCATGTTCTGTCTCCCTACCATGTTTTCTCCCATTACTTGCCTTCAACCTCTTACTTTCAGGAGGAAGTCTGTCCTTCCCCAGGAGAAACTCCGAATTTCTGTAATATTGATTAGCCTTTGGAGTCCTTCTCTCCTTCTCAACAAAGTCAATGGCCCTGTGATGGTTTTCCATTACTGCAACACTGAGCTGCCTATTATACAGCCTTGGTTCTTGATGTCGCACTGCACCTACATCAGAATTTACCCGGGCTAACCCGATTAGCCTGCTTTCAGGATTCCCCACGGGGTCCACGTCTGAATGGACTCTGACCAACGCCCTCCTCTCTACTGCATCATTCTCCACATACTTCGGCAGAGATTGAGCATACTGACCTAAATTACCCTCAACAGAAGCCATATAAGTGCCATTAATGTCACCATTGTTAATATTAGTGTCATCGTCAGCACGCCGAAGTTGCTTGGCTTCAAGTTGTTTAACTAACTTCCTTACCTGAACAAGCTCACTCTGTAGCTGCTGTCTAAGCTCCCTAACCTCATTCTTCGGTGTTACTTTTGATAATTTAAATCTAACTCTATCATGAACCCTAGTTATCTCCAGTGGCTTCACAATTCCGTTCACATTAACTGGCCCATTGCCAATGGGTAGCGGAGGCGGTTCTGGAATTAGTTCTCTATCATTCTGTGGCTCATTCCCCCTCAGAAACTGTGCAGGTGACACTTCTCTACCATTTGGCAGCTCATCTGCACTAGGAAGCGGCAATGATGCTCTACGATTCAGTGAACTGTTCTCAGTGGTCAACAATGATGCTTCTATAAGATTCTCTGTTTCATTCTCACTGGGAACTAGCGATGATTCTTTAAGATTCTGAAGCTCGTTTCCACTAGATGGTGGTGATGATACATCAAGATTTTGCTGGTCAGCAGCTTGACTTTCACGGCCTTCTTGCACTTGCTTCTGAATCGAAGCATTATGCTCCGGTTGCAAAGGAGATTGTTTTACATGATGTGTTTGTTTTTCCAGCTGACGCTGAGAAGAATTAATACCTTCACTCTCTAAGGTTGGTGAAGGAGTTCGTTCTCTATGTAGTCGTTGCTCTTGCAGCCTCTGCGGAGAAAAACTCACATCTTCGGCCCCGGCGATTTCTAAATAATCTTTCCGACCATTGTTATTGATATTCTCATGATTGGTGGTTGTTACGGTAGAACAATCAGCATTGGTGGCCAAAGAGAAGGCGGCAGCAGAATCATTATGGTTCTCAGTGGTTCTGGAGTTGAGAGCCTCAGTCACCGCGGTGGTGGTGACAACTACGGGAACTTCGTCGGCGGCAGAAGTGGTAGTGGTGGTGGCAATGGCGGCAGTGTCGTTGAGTTTCTGGGTTTTCTTGCGGAATCGTCGGGTATAAACTTTGCTATTCTCGGTCCATCGAACCCTTTCCCTCGATCTCAAACCATCAATCAAATCCCCTACAGTCCCCGAAGCCATACATGTAACCACCAAATAATAAAAAAGTAAACCCCAAATTCTTTCAAATCAACTATCAAGAACCCAAAAACTACCCGAATTACAAAAGCTAGGGTTTCGATATGACCAAAAGAATACAAAACCAAAGTTTCAAGAACAAATAATCTTAAAAGGAACTAGCTTAAATAACTCGAAAAGAGACGATTTTTACGATATATATATGTGTGTGTGTGTGTGGAGATCCAACTCATCCAAAAAAAAAAAAGGAAAGAGTGACTAAGCCCTGTTTGGCATCCTTAAAATTTAAAAAACATTGTTTAGACTAGTAATTTTTTGAGATGTATTGTTAAAAAGTAGAAATTTTTTTTGAATTCACGTGTTTCATACTTTATTATGTGAATATGTGATTAAAAATAAGTATAAGAAATAAATTAAAGTAAAGTAAAGGAAGTCAAACATGAGCTAAATTTTTTGGGAAAAAAATAAATTAAAAATAAAAGGGTAAAAAGTTATGAAATTGTAGGGTTTGGGGAAAGAGGGACGTGGGTGTTCCGCCTTTCGATTCACACTTTACTCACTCTCTCTACAAACTCCGTCGTTATTGATTTTGATGACGTGCTTGTTTACTAATGATAAGGCAGTAATAGGTTAAGTTGACACGCATAATGTGTTGAATTCCACCGCAAGCATACAGGAGTATTGAGTTGTGATGGAACGTCATGCGCTAATACTACAAAGAGCTATGCCCTATGTACGGGGCATTGCTTCACAGAGGCCTTACAGGCCCTCACAAAGGGTGGCCACAGGATTTTAGAGACATGGTCGCTTTTTAAAAATTGATTTAACGTCTACTTTTTCTTTCCCGTTGTGCTGCGGGTAAATAATAGGTTTACATAAACATGATGCGATGATATATGATTGAGTTAAAAAAATTTCAACAAAAAAAAATAAAAAATCTTCATTCTCTTTTTGACACCACATCTATATGTAAACCTTTATTTAACTGTTTATATACAAGTAATATTATTCTTTATATACACCTCTACATATATATATATATATATATATATATATATATATATAGAGGTGGGCTTGTGTGTGGATTGTGTTAGGTTGGATTTTTACTCAACGCAAACACAACTCAACATATTCGATTTGATATAAAATTAATCAAACCCAACCTAATTCAATCAAGATCGATCAAGTTGGATTAGGTTGGGTTGAATTGGATTGATCGGTTTGTAGTTCACATTTAGTTCATAATCGATCCTCAGTGAAGTCGGCAAGGAAATATTGTATTAACAGGAGTATTGAGATATAACATCATTAATCAATATAAACAATTAAGGCATAAGTCCCTAAAATTGAACACGTGAACAACTGAAAACCAAGCATTGTATTGGCATAAACGATGTCAAATGAGTTCCACGTGGTTTTACAGACAATAAGAGACATAAAATGAAAATCGCATAATACTAGACTTCAAAATCCACCACAACCAATAAGAGACATAAAAAGAGAGAACATAATAAAAAATAATTGTTAGCACTTGGCATCCACAAAAGACCAAAAACAAAAGCAAATATTACAATCATCCATAGAAATTAAAACTGCATCCAAATTATACAATAGTTAATGTGAAGCAATGAAGCTATTGATAGAAACATAAGTGGAGAAATGGAAGTTGCTGGCAGGGCTGAAACTAGGGCAATGGAACCGGCAATGTGAAGTACTAAAAAAGTGTCAAATAAGCAAATATTGAAGCATCAAAGAAGCCTTGAAATTGTAAACAGATAAAAAATATATATCAGAAAACGTGTAAAACAAACTAATTACTTAACGTTGGAGAACTACAAAAAGGATCAAGGATCCTTCCTCCAGTACTAAATGTACTTTCTGAAGCAACGGTTGAGACTTGAATTGCCAACACATTCCTAACCAAATTGGACAAAACATTATACTTATTTTTGTTAACCTTCCACCAATCAAGAACATCAAAGTCCTTGTTCTCTATGCTTTCACGAGCATCCAATAAGTATATTTCCACATCATTTTTTTATCTCAACACAATCTTTTACTTCTTCTTTTTCCATAAAACTAGAAAGACGAGCATCACTAAAAAAAGAACTACTTTTATTTGAATTGAAAGAACTAAAAGAATCCTCAGTTAATACTTGACTACTTCCACAAACACCTTCACAATCCACATACCACTCATAAATATCCATCAAATTGGTTTTCAAAGACTTCATCATGATACTAACAACTTCCCCGTTCAAGTATAGTTCAATAAATCAATATTCAACATAATTCATTTTGTATCTTGGATCAAGGATAGTAGCAATAAGCAACAACCAATTGACATTTTTCATTTTATCCCAATACTTTTCAAACTCTTTCTTCGTGTTAGTTGCCATTCACCCAACAATAAATTGTTACTTAATCTCCATTCATCCAATTCGATGGCAAGATTACATATATCATGAAGATTAGCACAAACACTAACACGCAATGACGTACTAAAAGTCTCAGTCATATTGAAATTTTTTTTAGGAAACTTGACAAACACATGCATTTTCCCAATTTAAACTTGAGGGAGGTCCGTTCCTACTTCTACCACCATCGTCCTCTCGAAAGTAATGCAAATATTGTGCATCGTCTTCTTCTAACCTTTCAAAAGCCTTTTCAAACTTCAATATCATTTCCAACATCAAATAGGTAGAAATCCACCTAGTTGGAACATCCAAAAACATAATGGACTTACAATCAATCTTTTCTTGCATCGTACACTCCCTCAATTTCTCATATCTACTAGGAAAAATTTTAACATATTTGATTGCATTGCATTATTCACAATAGAGTCGTGTGCTTCTCTCAAACCTTCGCAAACAATCAAAATGATAATATGTGTACAACACCTTAAGTGCAAATATCTTCCATCCAAAACACACCCGTTTTTACGCCAACCAACGACCTTCCTTCTAAGATAAGAAATCGATATGCTATTAGAGCTTGCATTGTCAACAGTGACTGTAAAAATATTTTAAATCCCCCAATCACGCGAACAAGTCTCTATCATTTTTCTAATCGTTTCTCCTTTATGGTTCGAAACAATACAAAAAATCAAAATACGCTTATTAAATGTCCAATCAGAATCAGTAAAGTATGCAGTTTGAGACATATAATTAACATTCTAAATGGATGCCCAAGTATGAGTTGTGAGGGAAACCCTTTGATGGTGAAATGAAAAGACATCTCAATTTCAACTCTTGATCCAAATATAACTGACAAATGTCTCTAATGAGAGTCCTACGAGATGGAGCCAGGAATTGAGGACATGCAACACTATAAAATAGTCTAAAATCACAAGTTTCAACAAGCCTAAACAATAATTCATCCAGTATTATCATCTTAGTACAAACAACCCTACACTCTCCCTTACTCCGACCAGTAGCTATAAGATTGCTCCCACCACCCTCCTTTTTCTCAAAATATAAGATTTTTTGCTTCTTATCTTCCAATCTACCAAGATACTTCTTACGATTATTTGTCAAATGGTTACCCAAAGTGCTTGTACCATATTTCTTAGTACCACAAGGATAGTCAACTCCACAATAGTTACACTTACAACTAACATCTGAACCATCCCTTGAGCCTAACAGTGCAAAGTGGTCATGGACATATGAAGCTAGTATATTAGATTTTCGCTTACGTGGTGATGTAATGGTGCACGTGGAGGAAGATCCATAGCAAATCATCTGATGGTGCTGCTCTATCATTTTCTTCACGTACATTCACATTTATTGTGTCCATTTTACACCTATATTAGTACAGTCACAAAAAAAAATTAATAGAAATGGGATAGAAATCACTCTATTCAATCATAAAAAAGCCATGTACCACTTTGTTTAAAACGAAAAAAAAAAAAAAAAGAGGCAACGACTAATAACAAATGAAACAATAAATTTTACTAGTGAACTAGTATGAAAAAACAAATTAATAAACCTACTAATAAATTATACTAGTAGACTAGTTTGAAATGGAATTAAAATCAAACAGAGCATTCACATTTCAAATCTTAAATAAATCTAATTGCCTAATTATATCAACCAAAACAGCCAGTACTTTTCAGATTTTTTTTTTACTCATCGGAGAAGTTGAAAAACGCATCCTCTCACAAGTCATTCATATATATATACTGATAAATAGAAATAGAGAACAAAAACAAAAATAAAAGAAATTTTATATATTATTTCGCTTATATATAATTATAGTTTACATGCTCAATATTATATTTATATTTCTTCCCGTGCTTTCATTTCTCTTACCTCGAGATCGTGCATTTTTTTACTCGATCTATTCCCTGGTAAAAAAAAGTCGAAATAAGTTTAACTGAACGAATCACTCAACGTGGCTTTCTTCTTTCTTGGTGAGCGAAGATAGACAAACACATTTTTATTTATAGTTCAACGTGAGATAAGCTAAATTAAGCTATAGTCAAAATTTATGATCCAAAGCTCGCTCAATTCGAGCACTAACTACTTTCGATTAATGTTGGGATCTTGATCACCAAAGGGAATTGACTCGACTTGCCCAACTTTAAAGACATTAGGAAGGAGATCTTGTGGGAGTGTCATGTTGATTTTGTTAGAGTTAAATTATTCATTAAATTTTTTAAATGTAAAACGTTTATGCATGTTTTTTTGTTTAAAAGTGTCGTTTTTGGATGGATTCAATTGCTATCAAAACTGCGATCGACCATAGGATTATACGATCCTAAAAAGACAATACGATTCATATTGTATACAGAATCACAATTTGATAGGATCACGCCAGAATCACTACAAGATCATGTAGTATCCTATAGAATCGTATATGACTGCACTAGGATTGCAAAAAGAAGTAATACTGGTGCAAAATTTGAAACTGAACGATTGAATGTTTATTTTGATGATATTTCTTCTGACGATGAATGAATAACAGTAAAGGATAGTCTCTTTCTTCCATAACCAAGTAAATGGTTGGGTTTGCTTGACAAATCTACATGAGGAGAAATTCGGAAAGATTTTATAAGACCTTTTTTTAGCATCATGTCTGTATTGAGGATTGCAAAATCTTGTTCAAGAGAATCGCACGTGCAAATGTGAGAAAGAGAAGGTCTAAGATGCTTTTTGGTTGAGAACCAAGCACAGTACCACAATTGAATCCTTCTTTTTGGAGTTTGCATTTGTTCGTTAAAAATCATTTGATGTTTTTAATATGTTAATCATTTTGTATCATACTATACAAGTGTTGAATACGGTTGAACTAGAAAAATCGGGTCAATTAATGTATATCTTAGTTTATTTGAAAAAAAAAATAAAATTGTACTATTGATTTTATGTTATGATACAAACCAATTTTGAACTTAGCAATGATCCATCAATTGAACCATAACTCGCCGATTAAACCACTGACTTGATACCCGGTGCGATGACCGAGTCAATGATCATATTGAGCCTGATAACTATGTTCCAAACAATGCTAAAAAGATTGTTAAAAATAGATTTGTAACAGAGCGCTAAAGATTGTTAATTGTTTCAGTTCAGTACCATTTTGCTACTCTCTCAAAAGTCATTAATTTCAGTTCAGTTCGAATCTGTTTGATTGAATTTGGGTTACACAAAACTTATGGCCCTCCAACGAAAAACGTTGCAAATAAGCCAATAATACAATATTCTGAAGGTCACAAACAAAACATTCCAAGTCTCAAATAAAGTTATCGTCTCTAGAGATACAATAATAGAGTAGACAAAATTGTTTCAAGCAGGGCATTAAGAAAAAAAAAAAACCAACATTCCATATATAACTGCTTCCAGGAAATAAAAATTTTCCACTAGTCATCACCGTATGCTCGGAAGCTGTAGCGCTCCTGATAGAAGCCATTGAACCAAAGATCAGCTTCAAACCATTTGGGGTAGCGAACAAGGTCACCAGCTACAAATTGCATATAGCGCTGACTCCCTTCAGGTACGACCCTCACCTCCCCTTCCTCAATATAAACTAATTGATCAACATGCCAGTCCCATGGAAGCTTGCATTTGCCTGTCTTCCACATCGACCATTTCGAAATGCCAAGCTCTGTCAGTCGCTCTTTCGATACATTTCTCTCCACCCTCACATTGTACAGCTCTTCCAATGGTTTCATCGCCCTAATACCTTGACATTGCCCACGAGTAGCACTTGATCTTCTATACTCTCTACTGCCATTGTTGATGGAGAAGACCTTAAATGCAGGAATCGAGACAATACTTGCCATATCCCCTCACCTTCTACTATATATCGGCAAACAACAAAACCAGCAAACCCACCCTATACAAATTTCAAAGAATTTTTCGCTTAACACGCTTCATATATTTGGTGCCAGAACTGCTTCAATACACAATCTAGCAAACTAAGAATTCGAGATAGGAGGTTAATGTGTATGATTAAATCTTACACCTTGTATTTAACCTCTAAAGTACAACTTAGAACATTAAACGGTGAGCATTTCTGCAAAATTTCTCTTAAGAAAAAAATCGACTTAATCTTGCCCAAAGAAAATACACTAGCATTTTCTTGCATACAAAACCGGAAATAATCAGTCACAGGTAGAGACATTTTCTGTTTCACACAATTGCACCACTCCAAATTAAGAAATAACACAATTACATTGATATTGATGAAATATACAGCCATTTATGCACGTTTATGAATGCTTTTATCGATTTTATTTGCAAAACATCCCCTATTTTTAATTCTTTTATTGACTGTGTTAATTCAGGCGGGAAAGAAACATAGCTCATGATTATTTAATAATACCCCCTTTTCTATTTACACATACAATTCATTAGAATTGATTAGCCCTAACTTTGGTCCATTCAACATTTACACAAAATATTCTGTACTCTGGTCCTAATTTCGAACTCTGCAATGCTTGTAATTCATAAACTTGAGTAATCAAAATCCCAAATCATTATTCAATTTGACGAATACGATGATAGAGTTCAAATTTCTCAACTCATAAAGATGAGATTTGTGAATATAAAAATAAAAATCACAGAAAAAATAATTTCTGACAGTAACCAAAGAAAAAGAAACTTACTCTTTTGGGTCTGCTTGGAAATGGGCAGTAAAGGAAGAATGCTCGAATCCCAGCCACGCCAAAGCAAGATTGATGAGAAAGCTGGATACTGAATTCCCCAGTTCTTAACCAGAGAAGAATAGACAGAGGTTTACTTCTCATTATCCACTTAAGCACAGAGAAATGGAAAATAACATCAGAGGCCCCAGCCTTTAATGCACATTGTACTTTGGTCCTCGAGCTTAATATAGCCCCTGTTTGGTTCGGATTAAAATCCGATTTTAATCAAAGTCAAAGTCAAACAATTAATATTAACCATATCTTTTATGGGTCTTACAACTTTTCAACCACACATTTCAAGAATTTTTATCACAATCTACTAAAAATCTAATTTTAATCTCCATCAAACACCTTCATAGTATTTACATCAATTTTTCATTTTGGTATCACTTTAGTGGACTAATTTTACCCTTTTCTTAAAACTGAAAAACCAAAATTTTGTTGATAAGATGATTTTGTCCTTATTTTTAATAAAACAAAAAAATTAAATTAAAAACAAGAAAGGAAGGAAATAAAAAAAAAGAGAGGAGGAGGGAGGGAGGGGAGTATCATCTTTCTTTTTTTTTTTTAACTGACCATTAACACCCTGACTTTTTAAAAACTACAAAAATCACTTGAGGTTTTTTTTTTTCGGTCGACTTCAAAAATTAACATCCTTTCTATATTTAAGTTAGAAAAATAACATTCTAGTTACAACACTTCAGGTGTCTCTTACACACTCGACGTCTATGATGTCCTTACTTGAGTGATTAAAAGTTTGAGATATCGTAATTTGAGTGAACAATCTTATCACGAGTGCATATAAAACAATTTCACCCACTATCTCTTTTTTGGCAACCTTCAAAACAAATCATTAGATCATGAATTTTGCTCAAGAAAAGCCAATCATGTAATGGTGCCTTTCTGTGCAGTAAAATTAACACAGCTCAAGCTTCTTCGAAATCTAAGTTCAGTAATCAAATTTGTAACTACTGCAAGAATAAGGGACACTTAAAGAAGAATTGCTATAAATTGCAGAATAAAGAAATGAGGGATGCAAGTAGATATTCAGATACTTCAGGCGAAGCTGACATCGCGGAGAACGTTGTTAGTGATGGAGATCTCTTATCTATTTCTGACATTGAGTCTAAACCGAAAGATGATTGGATTCTTGATTAGCATGTGTGTTTCATATGTGTTCTTATAAGGACTTATTTGTTACAGGTGAAACTGTTTTTAAAGGTGTCGTGACTATAAGAAACAACGCATCTTGTCGGATTGTTGGAATTGGTACTGTCAGATTAAAATTTTTGGATGGAACAATTAGAACCACTTGGCCAGGTCCGACATGTTCCAGATTTGAAGAAGAATTTCATCTCGTTGTCTATCTTTGATTCAAAATATTATGAGTTATTTGGTGGAGGTGGAGTTTTGAAGGTTTGTAAGAGTACCAAAGTTGTATTAGAAAGACATAAAAAGTCTCAGTTATACATCTTGCAGGGTTGCGTAGAATTTAAAAGAGTCAATTAGCACAAATTCAATACCGTGGTGGATATTCAGTTTGGTACAATACTTTTAGGAGCTCATAAATTGTCGAATTTGAATAATACAGTTCAGTGAAGTTCAAGAGATATGGATAATGCCGCTTTGTCACCATCACCTGCAGTGCTATTGTATTCAATTGCTATGGACGGACCCAATGGAAAAGGATATGTGGATATTGATTTTGTTGAGCATGTTTTAAGTGGAGTAGAATGTGTACAATCTAGCAAGATGCCTTCTTTAAAATCATTTGAGTTTGATTCTAATTTGGGGTATGTTACAGTCCATTTTGGTAAATTACAAAATTATTATATTTTTTGGAATTTGAGATAATTCTGCAAAGTAGTGCTTGGATTAATTGGAAGATGTGGAATATTGTGTTTTGTTGGAAAAATTAATTTTTTGGTTATTGTTGAAGAAATCGTTCATTTCTTAGTAGAATTCGTGTCAAGGTGGAGATTGTTAGAATTTTGATGTGACCTGAATTCTTTGTTTGAAGTATTGAAGAATTCTAATTGAAGTGCATGTCATGAAGAATTCAAATTTGGAATACTATTGAAATCCTATGTCAAGTTGAAATTTTATTTTGAATGCCCATTGGGAGTTGAAAATTAGTATTAGACTTGAAGAAGAATTCGGAATGGAGAAAAATACTTTGAAACACTTTTGGAAGAAATTTGCCTGAGACGTAGTGCTTAGACGCAAACCTTGTAGTGCCCGGGCACCGGAGGTGTAGCGCCTAGACGGTATCGCACTGTTCTCGTTTTTTCAATTTTTTCTCTCCTATTTTGTTTTGAACTCGATTTTTTGACATTATACTTCATCAACAACTCCATTAAAAGGATTTGGACGTCCCCTACATGTTATCTATAAATACTAGATTCTTCTATACAATTTTATAAGTGTGAGAAAATAGATTACTAGAATTATAGGATTCATTGTAATTTTCTTTATTCTCCATTATTCTTTAATTAATAAAATCTCTTAATTCATCTGCTATAATTCTTATCTTTATTATTCTTTTACTTGATCATATATATCATTATTAATTACCTTATAACTTCAACATGTCAATCCAGTGGTTTGTTTCACAACGAAACAAATTTCACAAATTTAAACAGAAAAATGAATTAATTCGAAAATTTGATCATAAATTTCATAGCATTTATTAATCACTTATTGACACGAATTGTACATAGTAACCGCAGTTACTTTGATCAACATTGCATGCATCAATAAAAATGCACGAAAGGGGGAAAAAAAAAAAAATTACAGGGGCGTAGTCACATCTTCGAAATTACTAACATATCATAACTAATTAATGATGTTTAGGATCTGGTCCTCCTGGACTAACCCTATTAATATCATAATGATATTCCTCCTGTCTCTTTAAGCTTGCTTTGAACATTTCTTTTGCACTTTGGATCAATGCACCGTTCATATCCGCATGAGGATCGTGAACACCAGCACGAGCGTGAGTAGACGAGAACGAAAGTGCAATCAAAATTAAGCAGAACCAGAATTTAAAACCAGCCATGATTGATATTCACTAGCATTAAGGGTTTTGTAGTTTGTTTAGTGAATTTGGAGGTGAGGGTAGAAATTAATGTTTATATAGAGGTCAGGTCCAATGCCCTTAATTTTGTTATATTTTAATGTAAGATGGATCGAGTACGACACTAGTTTTAATTAAGGATTTCCACTTTGGTTTTTAAGTGGGTGCGATCTGTGATGCCATGCAATGGCAATCAATTGTCAACGACTTGACATAAAATAGAATTTTATTAGTTACTTTTATTTCTTACAGCGTTACTTTTGAGTTTTGATGCTACATTATTTAATTATTTGACCTTAAAAGTGCACATTCAATTCATTTATCCATGTGTATTACATATGTGTTTTATTTATACCACCGTGATACATTTAGTTGGGGATGAAGATAATTTAAATAAATAAATTTATGCTTCATTTAACCGTTTAAATTTTTAGATCATTCGATTAAAACCATAATTAAATTAGGCACATGTCGTTACTATGATGTGAAAAAAAAAATTTTTGCATGTACACGGAGGAACATATGAAGATAAGATAATTATTCACGTGCTCTAAATCTACGTTGCATTGATTTTTTATTTATTTTTTCTTTTTCTATTTATTTGATAATGGCTTAATTAAGGGATCAGAACCGATGCTGTGAATCATCAAATGTATATAAACAAATATTAATGGCTTCAGTGACCACCTAATTTTATACTTAGCGTCACCATCGCCTAATTTGATTTTATTTCCCCATATTCACCCAAGATCATATAATGTTTTACTATGATCACTCAATTTCATATAACATTTCATCATGATCATTCAATTTATTTTTTCCATTTTTACTAATTTTGAAAGGGATAAAACAATAAATTTGCATTATATATAGAAAATAAATTAAAATAAAAACTTATTTATAAAATTAAAATAAAAAAAATATTTTTAAAAAAATGTTACTTAAAAAAATAAAATAAAAACTTATTTTAAAATTTTTTTTCAAAATAAAATAAAAATTTATTTTAAAAAACGTTCCTTAAAAAATAAAATAAAATAAAAACTTATTTTATAATGAACATTTTTAATTTTTTTTAAAAGAAACATTTTTTAAAAAAAAATCATTTTATATATAATACAAGTTACCGTTTTACCCATTTTAAAATTAGTGAAAATTGTGAAAAGAAGTTAGGTTGTTATGATGAAATATTATATGAAATTGGTTGATCATGGTGAAACATTATATAAAATTTGGTGGTCATGATGATACTAAGTATAAAGTTGAATGACTATAATGAAACAAAATTAAATTGAGTAGTCATGATGACATTGAGTATAAGATTGAATAATTGTTGGTGGATTTAACCCTGAAATAAACTAACGATGAAGTTTTGGTTTTATCAAGCAAAATAATTAATGAGTGCTGTATATTGGATCTTGACCAGTCAAGGGAGGCTCCTTTCATAAAAAAATAAAAAAATTGAGGAGAAGACATTTTCTTCACCCTCTCAATATTTGTCCTTTTTAATTAGATGATTTTCTTTGAATTCGTACTTTATTCGCTCCTTTATAAAAGTAACTTTTAAGCACAATTAAGTATGGAACAGTTATTCGAGTAGCATATTCCATCAAACAGATGATAATGAATAATTCGTTATTTCATAGTCCGTGGGTATTATTGTCTAACCAAAATGTGATATAATATTATTGTCTCGAGTTAGGCTTTTCCCAATTCAGTTGTCATTAACAAGAGAATTCTGGCTCCATTTATTGATATGCTTAAATTGAGCGTGTGATCTAGCCCTACCCGAAATCGTTAGCTTTGGTAGCAACCTCAATTCGTATTGGTCCACGTTGACTCAATGTCTTTCCATATTCAATCGGGATGAATTGTTGGCCTGCATCCACATAAATTCGACGTTTGTTGTGATGTTAAGTTGAACACCATGTTTCTTTTGAGATATTTGTTTAGAGCAGAAAAAATATTTTCTTGTTTCTTCTCCATAATCGCAATCGCACTGCAAAATCTCTAAACTCATTTTTTATTTTATTCCTATTATTCAGTATATTTTTTACATCAAGCCCTTGTTTTGGTTCAGTTAAAAAATTTAATTAAAGTACTAGTCAAAGTCCAAAAAATTTTAACCACACATCATGAGATTCGCAACTTTTCAACCAGATA
Organism: Fraxinus anomala; assembly: GCA_903798345.1. NCBI lineage: Eukaryota > Viridiplantae > Streptophyta > Magnoliopsida > Lamiales > Oleaceae > Fraxinus > Fraxinus anomala. The sequence goes on from CAIGRN010178506.1 coordinate 25,118, forward strand.
TTGGACCAATTTTTATCGAATTCTATTAATAATTTGATCCCTACCTAAATCAAAGAGGGGCTAAAAGAGCACTATTGGTTGGTGGAGACAGAGAGACTATATAGGTGAAGATGTTAGCACTAAGAGGGATATTGGGGCGATTGCCGTCACTGGCCCATACTGGATTCCACTATCCTTTCCCTTTTCCAACCCAAAGCTCAAAAACAAATATAGGAAACCGCCAATGCCAGCCAAATCATAAATAATTTTCACTTTTTTCACTTTTTCTATGTTTTTTTAATAAAACAAATGCATAATTTAACTTTACTAAAACGACTTTCACTTTCACTTTCACTTTGGTCGTGTCATCTTCTTCCTCACCCTTATCCTATGTCTTTTTCTTTTTCCTTTTCCTTCTACGTCCCCTATTGTTTCACTCTTATGTCTCGTCTCTACTCTAGAAAAGCAAGTGGATTGTAGAAGGGAACACAACATTGAGAATGGAGATTCATCAATGAGAAACTAAATTGGGGTGTAGAGGAGGGTTGATGATGAAGACGAGAAGCACTCGTTTGAAATGGACAAAATAGCACCAATATGTTTTGCTCGAACACATGTACAAATGATTGGTGCACATTGAATTCCTCCATATGTGTTGCACTTTGTTTGGATCTTCTCCCACTCACTCTTATGGAGTAAACACTACAACTCTTAAGGATTTGACTTTTTAGTTTTTACTAATTTGGGATATGCTTTTAAGTTATTACTAATTTGGGAAAATTAAAAAGGTTTGACTTTGAAGTGGCTGTTTGATTTTAACATTCACTTCAAGTGGAAAAAATAGCCCAATTTTCGAATTAAACAATTGAAATAATTGGTCTTGGGGCACTATCTTATCATCAAAAGTTATCTAATTCTTCCACGATGAGCCATATTTATGATTATCTTGTTTGATGGAAGCAATTTGTTTTCTTTATATGGTTAGCATTAAAAAAATAAAATAAAAGCACATTACTATTTAATTAATTAAGTATTCACTTTTATATATATAGTAAAAGAACGACATATTTAGTATACATTATTAATCACTCGAGAACAATATAATTTAAATTTTTGTCTTTTTGATATTGTCAAATATTGTACAGTTCACAGTATCAAATAAATCAAAAATTATTCAAGCCTTCGACTCCCTTTAATCTATATATAAAATGAAATTTCTCATTTTGTGTAAAAATAAATAAAAATTTATGAACCAAAATGTCTATGTTCGTGAAAAATGCATAAATTATGTTCACTAGCTAGTCCCATGTGTAAATGCAGTGCTTCTTCATTAAGAATTAAGATAAAGTTATAATACATGTTCATATAAGAATAAAGTAAATTTGCAAAATAGGACAACACCAATGAAAGAATGGGCTTGATTCTCTCTACTCTACTCACCAGATTGGCCATAAATTGGACCAAACCTAAGAGTTTCTTCTTAAATGACAGAAATAGTACTGCGTTGCATAGATTTGACATTCTTAGTACAATTTTAATTTTTCTTGAAATGAGTTCAAGACAAGTCAACAATTTTTATTTTAATTTTTTCAATGATTTCAATTGGGACAAGAGTGTCCTGGTCAAATTTTGAAGAAGAATAATGTCGGGTTTTGATTAATAAATGAGCAGTACTTGTAAATGTAATTAAGATTGACTTTTGAATAAAAAAAATAAAATTTATATATATTTTTAATGTTTGATAAACAGTTATGTTTAAAATTTACTTTTTCTTCTTAATATTTAACTAGTATGTATGGAAGTAATTTTCCCTTTCGCTTTCTCCCAATAAATAATTATAGGAGTTCTATTCAATATACATTATCTTACCCTATGGAAATCTTCATTCTCCACACAAATAATTAAATATTGCTCCAACTAAACTATTTCTTGGACATCTTTGCTTAGATTAATATTCTTAGTGATTGCAATTATTTTCATTTTTTTATATTTTCAAACTTGACAAATAAATTGAAGATTAATACAAATAATAATTGCATAATACATTTGTTTATTGCTAGTTGCAAATATGTATATGAAATTTCAACATCAGACATAATCCAAACAACCATAATCTGCTGATATACTAATACTAAACTATGTAAATAATCAATTGTTAATTTGTAGGAAAGTGATATATGTACACACAAAGATACGCGTGCTAGCTAACAAATCGCGTTGTTATATTAGCAAACTTATAACAATTTATTTACACATTATTCCAATGTTTAACTAGATTTTATGGAGTACCTGAAATCTCACACTACTCAATTTCATGAACTCGAGGGATAAAATATTCTCTACAAGTGCAAGATTTGGAGGATGATTGTCTCCCAATTTACAACTTTAATGAAACCCCCTTAGTGATAAGGTAGACACATGCAAATATTTTTTTTTTATTATGATATTTTTGTGCTAAGTTTCACATTTACCAAGATTTATTTTGACAACTTCACGTGCTTGTAGTGGCATCGAAATTATAAAAATAAATAATTATTTGCTAGGAATTATATATTTGAAATAACACGTTTATATCTTTTGAACCATGTGTATTGACTGTGAAATTGGAAAGTTAGATATCGACTCCATTCATCTTAAACAAATGAAATGGACTAATTTGTCGAATGCAAAAAATATTTAATTAAGCTCACACTTTGAATAGATTTAGACCTTATTTAGCTCTTTATCTTTTGAATTAATAGATTACTGCACAATTTATATATAGGGTATGTTTTTGTTTACTGTATTTTAAAATATTGACATGTATCGTCTCATTCATACTGTGTACCATTAAACAAACGTTGATAGTTCAACTTGGTTGCATAGTACCATGTTATAACAGAACTAGTAAAAAAATTGTACTACATTATTGGAGTGAGAATCATTAAAAAATACTAGAATGAAAAAAGGATAATTTAGAGTGAGAATAAAGCAAACAAACATTGAACTGAGATTACACACAAAGGTTAATTATTACACACGAGGACAGACGAGAAGACAGTAAATTATGTTTATCTAGAAAGAGAAATAAAAATTAATAAAGTTAAATGTACATCATCTCTCTTACATCAACTTTGACGTTCATTTTGTCTTCAAAAAAAAAAAAATTATGGACGGAAAGTTTTTTTATGTTTTTAAACTATCTAATAATGTGTTACTCACGTGACACAATATAAATAACACGATATAAAAAATAATGTAGACTTAGCATAATTGAATAAAAATAAAGAGATGCCTGCCATTGTGCAGAACTCTAGCAAATCAGAAACAAAAGGTGGGTTTGGAGAGTGAAATTTGAGGGAAGGATGATGTTGTTTCTTTTAAGTGAAGTAATAAAGAATGAGAGAGAAATAGGAAAAAGTTGCAACAAAAACCACAAAAGTATTAAGGAGTCACTTTCAAGAGGAAGCATTTTTGTTTTGGAGGATCTATTCATACCCTTAGAAAACATTGTGATAATAAAATTTCGAATCGACTCGGATCGGGTCGGGTCGAGTTACAAGGGTTCTTTTAGAAAGTGAATTCTTTTTCACCATTCTCTTATCTCTATTTAGATCAAGAAAATGAAAGTTTTGCAATGCATTTTGGGTGCTTGTAACTAGAATAATTGTTGGTAGTTTGCAGTATTTAGTAAAGATTACAGTAAGATTAATCCAGTATGAAAAGCTGTGTAAAGTGAGAAGAATAAATATGGGTTAGTCTAAATTTGTGCAGTGATAAAATTTGGAAGATTTAATGGCAGCAACTTTAGGGTATCAGACTTGGCAGTTGCAGAAATAGAACAGGAAAAAAGACTTGTATATTAAAAGCTGGAACAACAGGAAAAAAAGCACAAGAACAAGGTTCTGAGTCTGGATTCTCCTCATATTTATCATCTTTATAATCAGAACCAAACCCAAAATCAAGTACAAGGAGGAGAAGAAGAATCACAAAATACACGACTGGTGGCGTCCCATGAATACCATCAACATTTATATCAATCCCAAGAACTTTTTCAACAGCATCAGGTCATCTACTGTGGAAGATTAGGCATTCAGCCGCAGCCGCAGCCGCAGCCTCCAAAGATACTCTTGTCAAGTGTGGAACATGCAAGATTGGGAGAAAATATGAGAGAGAGTACTCATCTTCATCAAACGTCATCAAGATCAGGCCCAAGGAACGCTGGGGGCGAGATAGTGGAAGTCGAAGGAGGTCACGTTGTGAGATCCATTGGTCGAAAAGACCGGCACAGCAAAGTCTGCACCTCCAAAGGCCCCAGGGACCGTCGTGTCCGGCTAGCTGCACACACTGCAATTCAGTTCTATGACGTCCAGGACCGCCTTGGTTATGACCGCCCGAGCAAGGCCGTCGACTGGCTCATCAAAAAGGCCAAGGCATCCATCGATGAGCTCGCACACCTGCCGGCCTGGAATCCCATCACTGGTTCTGAAGCAAATGTAAATTTTGAACAAGAAGCAGCACAAAAACAACTGGAGGAAAATCAGCAGCAGTATCTTAATCAAGAACTGCACGAAAGCAGCACTCCTGATCTGAATGTGAACAACCCTGGTTTTCTGCCTCCATCCATGGATTCTGATGTTATTGCGGACACTATCAAGTCTTTTTTTCCAATGGGTGGTTCAGCTGAGGCAAGCTCCTCAGCTATGCATTTTCAGAGCTTCCCAACTTCAGATTTGCTATCAAGAATCAGTAGTCAGAGCCAAGATCTGAGGCTCACTTTACAGTCTTTTCAAGATCCAATTCTGCTCCACCACCACAACAACGAACAGCCTCAGCGTTATCAAAGCCCCAGCAACCACACTGAACAAGCCCATGTTCAAGCACAAGTCATATTCACTGATACCACTCCACTTCCACTAGGGTTTGATGGCAACACAGGCTGGTCTGAACACCATCAGCAGCCTAGTTGGAATACCAGTGGAGACTCCGCAAGTGGAAGTGTCCGATCAACAGGATTCTTGTTCAATTTGCCGCCAGCGGGGCAGCCATTAGGCCAAAACCAGTTCTTTTCTCAGGGGGGACCCCTTCAGTCCATTAATACACCTTCTTTTCGTGCTTGGATGGATCCATCGGCGATAACCATCGCTACAAGTGATCGTAGTCAACACCACCACCACCATCCAGAGTTTGAGGCAATTTATCCAACATCAATATCTGGCGTTGGATTTACTTCAGGAATAGACACATTTTCTGGGTTTCACTTTCCTGCACGAATTCAAGGTGATGAAGAGGATCATGATGGATATTCTGACAAACCATCATCTGCTTCTTCTGATTCTCGCCTTTGATTTTACCTCACAAAACCGAAAACTCATTACCAGGTATTTAATATTATCAATGCCCATTTTCAATGTTGTTGAGTTAAATTTCATCTTGTTTTCAATTCTATATGTTCTGTTATAATATATATATTGCAGTAATATTTAACTTAATTTGTAGGGCTTTTATCCATTTCTCAGAACTGGAGAGAGATTTCAGTGATTTAGTTTCAGGTTTTCGATCTCAGGTTTGATAATCTGTGTTTCTTGTCTTGTGTTTTCTTGTGTGAATGAGCTATTAGGGCTCGACTTTGTTTCAAGATAAATTCGGATTTTCTTCTGTTTTTGTTATGAAATTCTACATTTATTCTTGTTGCTAATATTTATTTATTTATATATAGTCTTCAACATGTCCAAACTTCATGAATAAAACGAACACAAAAGAATAACTATTCAGATAAAACAATTGAGAAATATTACGCCTATATTGTTCAATTTAACATATCAAACATTTTATAAATTTCGACCATGACAAGTTGAATATTGTTTCTGACTACTTATCTTTGTGTCATTAACTTCCCTTTATTATTAATACCTGCCCTTTTTGGTAAAGATTGAGAACATCGAATGGAGATCCATTTCCAACAATAGGTAACTAAATAAAAACCTTAAATACTAAGATAACAGATTTTCAGCACTTCGAGATTGACTAGGTGGTGTTCATTGACTAGTGGTGTACATTGGCTTGAACTCAATTCAGGCCCAAGTTTTAGGCTCATCGGCTTAGAATGTTTGGATTAGCAAATATAAAGGAGGAGAAGAAAATAATTAATGAGAATTTATTTAGGGTACTGAATGAAATTAGAGGGTCCTATTTATCTTTTTTATTGATGTAGTTCCTAAATTGTCATGATGCGGATCAATCTGGACTTTAGATCGATAATTTCAAATTAGGATGCAATATGGCAGTTCAAAGAATACCCTTCTACTACGATCATTCAACACACACCCATTGTACGTTAGACTCTAGTAATCTCGACCAATTAGTAATTGCGCCCAACCACACATGTTCATCTAGACACAATCCTTATGTTCCCTAGTAGAACGTTGACCATCAACCATGCATACATGGATTACCAATTTGCCATGACATTTGATCGCGTCGCCATGTCAATGCCACACATACAACCAACCATCAAGCCACTGTTTTTCAATTCTTAAAACTTTCAAGGTTTTTAAACTCCTAAAATTCAATTGTGACAGAAAAGCATCCATAATATGATTGAAGATTAGTACTTGGCCATCAATTCAAGGTCCCCAACCAACAACTCATGGGCCTCATGAAAATCTGCATGTCTGGCTGAAAACTATATTTCATTTAATAAACAAGACAAATATTAAAAACACAAGATTTGGCTTATATTGTGATGGTGACAATTGCTTGATGAATTAGATTTTTGTGACTACGCTGAGATTTGGAGATTCCTAAAGCCTATCATTAAAAATGTACGCCGAAAAGTATTTGTCAACACAGACAAATGTCATGACCAAACATGAAACAACATCATATACCGGTTATTCTGCATTAAAAAAAAAAATTAGATATAAGTAAACTTCAACCTAGCCAAACATGTATTAATGAAATGTAGACAGAACATACTATTGGGTAAGTGGTAACAAGCAATTTTTCCTGTACACATGGACCCTATAAACAACTTCATTTATACACATTCCAAACAACTTACAACCCTCATGTCCAAATTCATAGTTTAATTAATATGCAAATTCACAAATGATTTAGGATATTATATCAAAATTATTGAATTTTTTTTGGTGGATAAACAGAGGTGTCGAGCCATTTTCTTCACATCAGCCTACAGAAAACCAAAACAAACAAGTCCAGAGTCTAATTTTTCATCCTTTCCCTTTGTTTCTTCGGTTTAGGATGAACTTGCTACTCAAGATTTGCCTCGGGGGAAGCTTGCTTCAGAATAGTTTGGTTGAGTTTTTTCTTGCATGTGTAGGATCCTTTCCATTGGACAAATGTGGTTTAACTGACACAATGATGTTCATTTTGGCGAAGTTTGTAGTTTTACTTGTTTTTTTTTTTTTTCTAGCTGTCGATTTTCTTTTGCATGGATGGACTCAATTCGACCTGTTTCTCCCATGGACGAACAGCTATCCATTGCTCCTTCCAGCTCCACCCACAGTTGTCTTTGCTAAGGTCATAATAAGCTTGACCAAGATACTGGCTCGAATTCGCCCCCCACTGCAAAAAACACAATAACTTGCCGAGTCATTGTCAATTGAAAGTGCGATTTAATGGAAGTCCAATTGATAATTGTAATGAATTAAGATGACGAGCCTGATGAGAAAAGGCATATGCCATCTCGCTCCCTTCTGGCTGCAGCTGCTTCTCTCTGCTGTATCCTGTTGAGAATTTCTTCCATGGTTTCAGCGCCACCACTCCATTCTACCTGTTCGGAAAATTCACAATTTAATGTCCTTTGCAGTCAGAAAATGAAGCTCTAGGACAACTTACGCAGTAAAATTTTGAATAGATAATTGTCTTCTCGAATTCCTACTTGAGAAGTAAATAGAAAACACACTCCAATATCTCTTGAATTTACTCCAAAAAAAATTGCTACAAAGTCAAATTCTCCATTAGAATGGAGCAGTTTACTGAGAGAGAATAAACTTTATGTGGTCGGAGCAGGTTTTGAGGGCAGCTCATTCCTATTTTCTTTACAGTTATGTTACAACTTGGGTTGCTTTATTCGGCCTTCAGTAACCATGGAAATCCAGCGAGATCTAATCTCTGCTTGAGTTTTGCTCCAAAAATGTATATGAATCAAAGCAGATGAAGTTTGGTTTTTAATAGCAAGGCTGCCTATGACACCTTGAATTCTACCTATTCCTTTTGAACGAGGCCGGTGTTTTCTTGCCTGCAATAACAACAATTGAGTAAGGCACGATAAACATATATAATTTTTCTAGTTGCAGATCGAGGCATGCTAAAACGAGAACTTGGTCTAATCTGCCAGATGAGAGGTGGATGGAGAGGAAAAAATGGGCAAAGAAATCAAGATTTCAAAAATAAACATGTAATAACATAATAGAGAGCACTGCAGCAAAAAAAAAATGAAAAAAGGAACAATCTTGAGAGTAATTATTGTTACTTTGACATTCAAATTGCTCAGCTCCACTTACAATGTATGCCCTGAAAGCCTTCTGAATTCGCCTGACAGCACATCCTCAGTCGGTTGTTTGTTCTTTGTTGAAACGCCATTGGCAAGATGGGCAGGTACTTTAGCAGAATGACACTTGCAGCCATTTGATTTTTTGGCAGAATGCTGTACGAAGTGTATAAGACCATTAGGAGAGGGAATACATTAATCGAACTTTGTAGACTATATATGCAGAGTGCAGAGAGGAGAATTTTGAAAAGGAAAAAATAAGTGCATTCACCAGAAGAATGAACTCAACGAGGATAACTCGTTCACCTTTATATGATCCCATAGGTAGGTCTGTCAAAAAATATTTGAGTTTTTTGTTGAAGCCAAGTTCACTTCTATGAGAAAACATGTAGCAACCGTAACAAGAAAAAGTGCCCTAAACATCTAAGAGGTTGAAATAAGTATCATGAAGGATCCTGTGGTGACTATACTATTCTAAAAGGAGTAATGATATTAGTTTCACCCATCTGTCATATTAGGGCTATCTTTAGACTATAATCAAGAATAAACGTGAGTAATCACATAAATTGTGAAGATGTCCGCTAGTCGTCAAACATAAAGCTGGGTAATAAGTTAGCGTTATTTAGTTATATAAGATGGCATGAAATCATTCATTCAAAAGGAAACTTACCTCCACTTGCTTTGAGGCAAATCTTTTTCTTAAACCGATCATCCCAACCCATTTCTATTTTTCTGGAAGCTGAACAACAGTACGGAGCTTAGCATAAACCTAGCACATTATCATAGAGTTCATTTTTTCCTGAAGTTCACAAGAAAAAGAATATTAACATCAAAGCATGATTCTAAAGTATAAACACTGGGATTTGTCGTTCTTTCTGTGTCCAAAATAGTGTGATAGCATAAGATCAGAGAAATGGATATTTCTAATGATAGAGGAAAGCAAAAATAATCTATATTAGTCAAAATCGATCACCACATCTCACTTTAATGTCCTAACATGGACTGAGAGAACAATATATGATGCAATGACTGCAATATCTCTTCACTACACACGAATTAACTCAAAAAAGAATAAAATAAAAATAATGGCAGTGGACGAGTGGTCAAGAGCCTGCCTGGACAGCTCCCCTTCTGCAGTCCGCCATTCTTATTTTGAGTTCGGTCTTCACTTCAAACTTGAAACTTATCATGCCTTTGGTCTTCCCTTTTGAACTCATTCCATAATTTCAATCAACTCATTTCTGAAACAAAAACTAGCCAATCCAATAGGTAAGTTCGCTTCTACAATTTTCTCTTCAAAGCTCTTCTCCCATCTATTGAGCAATGTCCATAAGGTATGTAATATCAAACAAATGGTCATATGCAAGATAAGCCCATTTAAGGGTAATCTTTCCTTTGCAACTCAATTTTGTTTACTTTTGATTAATTGGATGCTAATGAGGCTATGATTAGTGACAATATGCACCGATTTATGAAACAAACTCTTCAATCACAAGATTGCCAAATCCTAATTCCGAATTTCAAACCAATATTTTAAACAAACATGTTACAGTGCCATAATCCTTATATAATGTCAAATGGCATTTTATTGTTGGACTGTTTAAAAGACATACAGTTTTTCTATCAAATCATCTACTTCAACATAGGATTATGTCACTGCTCCTGGTAAAATTCATCTGGAAATCTGGCAAAATCCTAATTTAAAACCAATACTGCCTGCCTCCTGACATGCTATAGCTTAAAGGGACAAAACATTCTAAGACAGACATAATACTTCCTTAACTAGAGCAAGATAAATTACCATAAAAAGGCTGCAAATAATTCATTTAATACCAATTCCAGCAAAACATGAAAAACACATTAAAAACAATTGAACAAAGAAATTAAAATGCCATTATGACAAAGAAACAAAATTTTCATCTTTTCAATAAAAGAGTATGGGAATACACGAAACACATACCTGGGAATGGCCAAGAAACCTGTGGGGAAGCTTTGGTGCGGGTAAATGGCAAAATGTGGTGGGAGTGTATAATGACCTACGACCAAGAATGTTTGATATTTGCTGTAAAAGTTTCTACTTTGAACCGACAATCCAACTAAACAGAAGGTGGGGTGTTAAATTTGAATTTCTGAAAGCTTAACAATCAACAGCAAATGCCGGTGGGAGTTCGTTTTCAAAACCTTAACTACTGGCTTATGAATGATACATTCTTTGAATTAAAGAAAGAGAAAAAACTGTTTTGACCGAAGTCATGTTCTCGAGTAGGGAAGTTTGTGGGTCTGGAATGTCAGGGACAGAAAAAATTAGCCAAAAAGTGATACAGAGAAATTGGTCCCGGCGGGGCTCGAACCCGCGACCTTCGGCTCATAAGACCAACGCTCTAACCAACTGAGCTACGGGACCTTCGGAATTCAATAATATCAGTTAATTATAATGAATTTGATTTTATCCAAACAAAATAAAAAAAAAAAAAATTCGTTAATTGAGATGTACAGTGTATCGTGTTACATAAATTTTTGAAGTTAATATATTTACTTTTATTTGTGTACGTAGACATTTGAATAACATCTTGATTAATTATATTATAAATATTTGTGTGAAATTTAATTGACTAACATGTTATTTTAATACAGTTTTAAAGATATTTTTATTATATTTAAATAATAACACTTCACTTAAAAAGTACAATTAAAAATTTAAAATACAATAATCAAAATTTGTTACTAATGAGTAACGCGAAATAATATTAGTATAACGATATTAATGAAGGGGAGAATTGAAGCTAAAGTACCAAACCAAATCTTTCAAAGATTTGATTCAAACATTTCATTTGTGCTATCATATGTACCAAATCTTTAAGAAATTCGCAACTCAAGTCCAAAATGATGGATTCCGTCAGTTTGACCCCAAAATTAAAATTTTAATATTTTTTGTCAAATAAGAAGGACGTTTTAGACATAACACATTACCTCTATTAAATAAATAAATAAAATCACAACTCCCACTCCCATCTCCTTTTTCCCCAACTCCCTCATCCCAAACGAAAACCACTTCATCTAACTGTTGATCACTATCGTCGACACCACAGCTACTAGAGATCAGGGATTCGATTGGAGAAAAAATAGAGGTATTGGGGGAGCATATTTTATGCTGGATACATTGAAGGGGTTTGGAGAAGGAGGTGGGTGTGGGTGTGAGGTTTATTTATCTAATAAATGAAATATGTTATATCCAAAGTGCCCTTGCCTTATTTGAGGAAAATTATTAAATTTTTTATTTTTAGAGTTAACTCATGGATTTTGGGGTCAAACTAACAAAAATCATCATTTTGGACTTGAGCTGCGAACTTTTTAAAGGTTTGGTATCTACAATAGCACAAATGAAAAGTTTGAATCAAGTCTATTACTAAATGAAAAATTTGATACCTTAACTGCACTTCTCCCTTGATGAAAATTAAGGCGTAAACTTAGGGTTCATTCTTAACATACTGATACTGAATGGAACATGTACCTAAATTACCAGAATAAGCATTAGCTCAAGAAGTTGAGAGGAACAAAGACATTAACTAACATGAACCAAATTCCTATAAGCATTTATCTACAGCTGATATCCACCCGCAGATTTCATCTAAAGCAAGAGTTATGGGAACTTTACTAAAAGTCCCCCAACTATAATCCATTTTTCATTTTGGACCAACGGATATTTTTATACCCAAAGCCACTCAAATTATGTTATTGCATGATATAATAGACAGAAAATACACTTCCAATTAACAAATTTCACCATTCAAATGCATATAATCCTGCAATAGAAGGTCGCGTGTACCTATAAGCATAATCGAACAAACAAAATGAACTCGGTCCGTAAAAAAGCCTACAATAGAAGGGCATATGTACCTAGAACGAATACAACCTTCATGCATAATCGAACAAACAAATGAACTAAGTCTGTACATTTTGAGAAACAGACACAAGGCCACGAATGAATGTTTTCGGACTTGTTAACTGTTTACTCATATTTCTGCAAGTATATACATTAATATAATACATTAAACAAGTTCCTCCCATGCTCATAAATATTTAGTAAGAGGGGGAACAAGTAATTTTATTCAAAGTGTTCCAACTTCCATTGCTACACTATTTATAAATCCTCCCTCACATGGGTCAGTGCTGTGGATTTGCAGATGGGACAACTGTTCTTCATGAGCAGCCACTTCTTTATGCAATCTCTGTGATATTCGTGACCACAGTCAAGGATTCCGATTTTTTCTTGCTCCTCATAATCAGTCTACAAAAAGCCAAGCAAACCAAAGCTTCACCAAAGTGCACGACATAATTTCATACAATCTCCAGCACCATTATTTTACTTCAATGCTCAAATTTTTGTTTGGAAACTAACAAGTGAAATGTTAAGAGTATACCTATGACAGCTAACATATCGCAAACATCTTCATAACTAAATGTGTCAAAGATAACATTAATACCTGGCATATTACACAAAACTTGATTTCCTGTTCCACACACGTTGCTTCAAGATTGGAACAAGTTGCTGATGAGCCAACAGTTTCTACTTTCAAATTACGTCGAATAGCTTCTTCAGATAATCCGGTGACAACGCTACCAATTTGTTCCCCTAATGCAAGAAGCTCCTGTAGCACGGTGGCAAAATTTAGTAATTTTGTGTCAAGGTCATATTAGAAAGCCACGAGGTTGCACATATGAAACAACCATTCATTAACTGCTCCGATATCTCAATCATTCACAGTAAGGGAATATGAATTTTTCTGTTACCTCATAAGACATGTGATCTATATCCAAACGCATATCCCTGTGATGATCGACAGAATCTCTGGCTTCATGATAGCCAGGAATCTCTAGCATGGCAACTTCCTACAATGAAAACTCATAGCAAATATCCTGAATAAATGCTATTACTTTGTATTCCACCAACAGACATTTAACTCGACAGCTCCTAGCTATCAGACAATGTAATCAATTGTGACAGAAACGACGATCATATAGATGAAATAAGAGAAACAACAAAAAGAATTTTACATCTTCTGGCAGAAATCTCAAATGAGGAAGGTTCCGATGCCTTGCATTCAAATCGAGCATGACTTCCCTTCGATGAGGTTGGTACAACCGAAATCCCGTTGATGGAACGGGTGCTAGAAATGTAGGGCCTGCCTCTCCAGCATCCTGGAAAGGATTGATGCCACTATTTGAAGAGCTAATGGTAGAGATTCTGCGTGATGAGGTCCCTACTTGTGAAGGCAAGTTGATATTATATCCTCTCACCCCTTGCATATGTGGCTGTGGATGATGATGAAGGTTAGGATGGCCTTGAGGAATGGGAGGAGGAAGAAAACTATTGGAACTTCTGCGGCTGGTTGTCACTTGATAACCTTGAACGCCCCTATTCCCAGCTTCAAGACAACCTCCATTAACATTTGCTTGAAAGACAAACAACAGAAAGGAGTTTGTGAGAATAGAAATATCATCAAAATCATCTAAAACAAAAGCCGACAACAGATTATGAATCGAGACATATGCAGTTACCATGCATATAAGGTAAACTGGGAGCCTGATTCCACGCGTAAGTCCCAATATCACCACTGTTAGCACTGAGATGCACGTCCATCCAAGGATTACCAGGCAAATGTACAGGTTGAGTGACATAATTTCCTGGAAACAAATGACCCACGTTTTGTGCCACTATAGATTCAGATCCAATCATACCAGGTCTGTTCCTCACACTTCTGTGAGACCCACTTTCAACCATCGATGTTGGGTCATTAGTTGCATGCTCAGGTGGCAGAAAATTAGCAGCATCTGTTAAAGTAACATCAGACTCAACTGGCCTTGCAGTTGTAGGGGCAACAGAAGAACTAGATCCTTCTGAAGCATTATGATACTGGTAATTTACAGGAAGCCCCTCAGCATTCTTTCTCTTGAATGAACCTCTGATATCATCCATGTAGGGACTGTTCCTCCCAAAACTGTCTGTAGGAATACCAACTATTCCCCGAGTGCCTGAGAGTGACAAATGATCATGTGCCCCATAATTTATGGGCATATGGAAATCTCTAATACTAGATGGAGGTACCATATACGGATTATAATGACCAGATGATGCACCAACAGCCAAATCAAGATTGGAAGATGGATGTTGAACACCATTATACTGCATCATTCCATAGAACAACGCGCCATCACGATGTTCTGGCATATGGTGGAAATTAAAATTACAAGCATTTCCTGGAGGAGGAACCACCATATGCACACTAGGTTGAGGAAAGTTTGCAACACTCCCATAAAAGAGGCCAGCCTCAGGATGTAGATGGCTGTGGCCTTGCTGATCTGTTTCCAAATCAATCATATGACCAGGATATTGTGTGTTCTGGTGCCCCATGTAGTTGAAAGACGGTCTGCAGATGATGCCTGGATCGGATGCAAAGATATATAATTAGAAATAAATCAGATTAATCATTTTAACATAGAACAACAGACTAACTTCAAATAAACTCAGCTTGGCAGAGACAATGAGCTAAGGACTTCATATTGATAATTTGATTGCATCCTATAATCACAGATTCACAATTAATGGAGATGATTTGATTATTCCAACACATCGTGATAATCAATGCCGAAATGGCGTAAGATAAAGAAAATGAGTCTATATAAGATAAATTGCTTGATCTTAGATGACTTCAACATCTTCATGAGCACTACTTTAGCAAAAACCTGGCTTAGTCTCATGAAAAAATCCCTCTTTCTTGCAACTTGAGAATTCTATTTTTTTTTTTTTTTAAAAGCTTACATTAGTTTTTAGAAGTACAAACAGCCCTGGAAGGATTATTATTACCCCCTGTTTGAGAACCATTTTGGGGGGAAACGTATTTTGGAATATTGATTTTTTTGCAGAATCTGTGGTAGAAAGAAAAGTTTTGGATTTACGTGTAAAATTATTTTATGGAAAAATGTGTGGTTGAAAATGAGTTTTGAAAAAATGGAGGCAAACATAGGCTTAGTCTTTTACAACAACAGAATTCAACTTAACCACAGAGGGAAAAACAGAAGTTCCTTAAAATGAGAAAAATGGAGTAATATGATAGTCATGAGGATCCCTCAAATTGGACCGCAATAAAAACATTTTCTTATGACAAGCCACTGTGCAGAAGAGTTGAAGAATAAAGTAATCCCGTGGAGACAAAATCCTGCAAAACAATGTTGAAAACTTCATTCATCCCCCATATCACATTAAATTCTCATATCTAGGAACAGTCTTATTACTTGAAAAATCAGAGTGTCTACATGGAATAATAAGCCTTAACAATAATTAGTTATCATCTAATAGAGAAGCTCTATTACTCTCAAGTTATCCTCCATATAACTCTGGCCCCAGCCCCTCGCAAATGAGAAAATAGGATTATCTTAAACTCAACAAAAGGGCCTCTCAATCTCTAGATGGTCGTCCAAATTGGTTTTTGAATGAAAGACATCTATCCTTAACTTGGGCATGTGGAAAATCATCCCTGGGTCATAGGACTTCAAGAAAATAGAAAACATGAGAACACCTATCACCCAGTGTTGAAGACAAAATATACAGGTCTCTGGAGATAATACCTACAAAATGCCAAAAATCTGATGTGATAAAAAGTTAAAAACTTACAGAGACAAAGGAGGGGGTAGAGATTTGCTTACATATTTGACATCTATTACACCAACCTTTAATGTTACTGCAATAAAATCATACTTCTTTGCTAGGAAAAGATATTGGCAGACTAAACATTAAGAACACTGGTGTCCATAAGGTGCGCAAAAACTCCCAACAAGTCTACACAAAGTAAACAAAAAGCACGTGCCTAGAGACACATCCTTATTCCTCTTCGGGGGGGTCCTCTGCCTTCAAACAGATCCGTCCATGAAAGCAATTTCACTTTTAAGATAGATTGCATCTGTGGCGTTATAATTCCCAGTAACTAAGTTAACTTTTTTCTTTTAAAAGCTAAAAATCACTTATAAGATAATGATCAGTAATGATTCAGCCCTAGAGTTAGAAAGTGAACCTAAACATCCCCTCTATGATAGTCAAACATTCTTTAAATTAATTAACCAAATTTACAACACATCTTCCTAAAATATCTATAGCATACTTATTCATCAAATGTTATTTACTAAATTAACAGTCTATGCATTCATCGGAATATTTTTGTACCTGGATAGTATCAATTGTTTGGCACAGAAGTTGAAAGCAGCAACAAGCTCAGCACTTATGACTTCTTCTGAAATAGGTATCGTGAAATTTGCAAGACTGCAAAAATAATCAAATGACCCAACATTAGGAAATTATACGATCAAAGGATACCCCATCGCATATAAGAACCCACACTAGGAATTTCACTGAGATAATTAAGTGCTTTTTTGATAAAGATTTTTTGAGAAGTGATTCTTGTGTTTTTTGGGGTGAATGTATGGTTAAAAAGTAGGAAAAAGTCTGGCAATACATGAAAAAAAAAATATTTTTTTGAAAAAGTGTGGTTGAAATTGAGTGTGGGAGAGAAGTGATTCTCAAAGAATCAAAATCAAACAAGGGCTAAATCAATGTAAATATATATATGACATCTACATCTCACAGTATTTAATCCTCTAGATTGGCATGCAAAGACCATCTTTTGTGAGTGTGTGAACGTGTACACATGCACATAGATGGAGAGTTAAAGAAATCAATTTTCCTCATAAAGCCCCATGCCTGTATTAACCCGTCAGGTCTCCTTGGACTTGTGAAAGTTACAATGAATGGAAAAATAACACTATGTTTGTCTTGTTTATTAAAGAATGAATACCACCACCAAGTTTAAATTTTCAAATTGCATAGCCAAATCCTAGAGACAAACGTAGAAGCTAATCAACTCAAAACTTCAAGAATAGAAGTAAACAGAACACAACTCATACCCTCTAGGCCTCAACAACGTAACAATTGAACACATATTTGAAGTTCTAAACATAACTCATGAAAGTATAGACTATACACTCATGCAATTGTTCAACCCAAAGAGAATATGAATCTCCAACTAAAAGCCAAACCTCGACAAGAAGAGACAACTGTCTCTAAATTTTGATATCATACTGTAAACGCCGCCCTTTCACTTTCATAATTACAAGAACATTCTCAAGAACCACAAAATAACTTCTATCAGAATCTATACCTGAAAATTCCAATAATTAAATGTGGACATGTCAAATGAGAACAGATGTACTAAACTTTAGTACTTACTGAAATTTAGCACTACAAAAGTTGAAAATTTTGAACCAAAGAATTTCCTATAACATACCCAACATGACAACAGCTTAAAGAATTCTACGAAAAGATTACAGTTGTTAACAACACCCAACCAAATTTTCTCTCTTTTTTTTTTCTTAATTCATTTTTCAATGAAAAATTAAACCTACCGCTATTGTTTGTAAGAAATTTGTCAAAAAAAAATTGTAATTTAGACTTATGTTCATTACTGCATATATTCCTTGAGTTTTCATCAACAAGACAGCTGCAAAAATTTCTAATTTCATCTTCATTTATTATCTTTTTCCAATAATCCAGTAACAATAAATCATACCCATATACCAAATAAAAGATAGAATTTTTTTTCCCAGAATTACATGGTGGTCAGCCATGCAACTAATCCTCATGAAACCAAATGTAATCAGATACCTGGAAAATAAAATTAAAAAAAAAAA
>CAIGRN010178527.1:0-13542 GCA_903798345.1 Fraxinus anomala
AAATCAAATTCAAATTAAAATTACACAAGTCTATATTCAAAATAAAACAAATTCAATTAAAATATAATAAAAAAGGTAACTATATTCATATCATAATTTTTATTAGCTAAACCACATAGTAATAGTTAGTAAAATTCCTAATCTTTGCTTATTTTTACATATATGTCCTGGACATCTTTATCCAATTCTTATCAATAATCTTCTATTACTTTGTACATCTTTTCTCTAATGACGGTTATTGTCTAAAAGATTCGTTTGGAGGGAATAAAGAGACTTAGCCCGCCGTTTGGTTTGACTAAAAATAAGATTTTTAATATATTTTAATTAAAAATGATGAAATATGTGGTTAAAATAGTTTAAATAAAAATAAATTTTAAATAATGGGTATCAAACATGGGTTTATTTGAATCTCGTCTAAATGCTTTTTATTAGAATATTTGGACAAAAATCGTAATAAGAGATGAGACATACAAATTAATTGATGATAAATTATGAAAATGCAATGAAAAAAAAAGGTTGAGTTATGAGTGCAAAAATAACATTTATAGAAAAATCTTCATTGCAATTAAAATATAATTTATGTAATAAAAATTGTAATGTGAATGTAATTTTTCAAATGATCTGAATTGACAAATTTGAAACTACGATAAAAATACAAAGACAGTTGAAAAATGGAAAATACACATGGAGAAAGAGGAGTAATATCTTGGTTGTTGATACCATTCAGAGTCTATTTGATTCTAATTAATTAAAAAAAAAAAAGTTTAGAATAGTATTTTTAGAAGAATGTGTGGCTTTAGGTAAAAAAAAATTGGTATGTATGCAGAATATTTTATTATGTGAATGTGTGATTGAAAATAATTTTATAACAGATCATAAAATAAATTAATAGATGTCAAATATACACTCACATCTATGATTTGGTTGAAGGGGATTAATATTAAAATTTTAATATATTTTGATGAAAATTTATAAAATATATAATTAAAAAAATTATGAATTTCATAAAATATATAATTAAAATTATTAATTTACTCTTTGCCCCCGTTTGACACCCATTTTTTTTCATTCTATTTCTTATTTTTTTTCTCTTTCTTCATTTCAACCACACATTCTATCAATAAAATAATATTACACATAAATCCAAAAATTCTCCTTACTTTTAACCACACAATCTTTTATCAATCACTATTTCATAAAAAATTTTCACATCAACCATACATTCTATTAATAAAATAATATTACACATAAACCCAAAAAATCTCCTTACTTTTTAACCACACAATCTTCCATCAATCACTATTCCAAAAAAAAATTTTCACCCAAAATGGGTGTCAAACAAAGGTTTTGTTTGAGCCACATTATTCTCTCAAAAATGTATTTTAAATAGTGTTTTAATAAAAAATATGTGGTTAAATAATAAGAAAAAATTTTGAATTTACTTATAATATTATTTTATTGAAAAATATGATTAAAAGTAAGAGAAAAATATATTTTAGTCGAAAAATTTAGACTTTAATTATTTGTATGAAACGGTCCGTCTTCACGAAACCCAAGTCAGTACTCACAGTTCATGTAACGTGAGTTGGACCGGGATGAAATAAATAGAAAATGTTTTGACAAAAAATAGAAAGAAAAAAATAGATAATGATTTGATTCCTGCGGATCCCCATGCGCTGCAAAAGTTGATTTCAGCAAGAAAACTCATTTGTCACCTCAAACCCACCCCCGTACGCATCAAACGTCACTGCTTTACTTTGCAGACAACAAATACATCATTGACATTTGGCATGGTTTCTCATATCAATTATACAAAATTTGTTAATAAAATAAGTGCGACAAAATTTAGGTCATTAAAATTTAAATGATTTCAAAAATTATTTTTAAAATGATAGGCTTAAATGTTGCAAACAAATAATTTGCAAATCAAGTTTATCAATTTACTTTTTACACATAGCATGTTTGTTCACGTATAACCTTACTTTGTTGCCAGACAAATTTGTCATATTTTGTCGTTGACCAATTCAATATATATATAAATATATATATATATAGTTTTTGCATCAATTACTTATTGTCACACTTTCATTTGTAATCCAGAATGTCAAATTAATTTGACAAAGTGACATTTATTTTTTAACAATCATGTTATTTGTAAATTTTCTTTACAACTTCATACTTGACAGACATTACATCTATTCATTTTTAAAACTTTTTTTTTTTAAATCAGTGACGCGAATCTTGACAGCTGACTAGTTGTCAAATTAGTTGCAGAACAAGATTAATTCATTTTTTAAAGAATTTTACTACTTGTACATCAAAATGATACGTAAGCGGTTACCAAAAATGACATGAATGGAAAAGATTAGATAAAAAAATTAATTGTATTTTAGACAAATGATAAAGTGTGTCATGTGGTATTATGTAATCTCTTAAGTAAATCTTAATATATATCCAGTAAAATCTTTTAAAAATTGTAGAAAGTAAAAACTTTTCCTACTGTAGTAAAAAAAGGGAAATTTAAAAAATAGTCCCCAATTTATATATTTTATCTCACTTCCTCAACCTTTTGATGTGATCCATGATATAATGGCAAGTTCAGGTAAGGATCCATTGATCGTTGAACAAGGGTCTATGACTAGGTCATGAGCGAAGCGGGTCAAGAAGCAATGTGACTACTTGCACAAGTCACAGTGGATGAAACATTGATCACAACAAGCAAATGAATAAGTTTCATGTTGAGCTTGAAAGAAGAAATAAGATGAATCAACTTAATCCAATCGACGAATGAGAAAGCTGAAACAAATAACTATGCGACCCCTAGGCATGCGATCTCATACCTTTATACCGATAATTAGAGTAACACTTTTGTATGAACTATGTGACCGCATATCACAATTTTGGGACGAATTTTTCAATTTTTGGAAAAAATCTTAATTTATTTAATATTCTAATTTTATGGTATTTCTTGATATTTGAATATTAATTCCCTCTTTAATTAGGTTTTATGGGTTCCATATTAATATGGTTCATTCCATTCATTGTAGGAGAGACAATTTGAGAGATATTATTGCGAAGAGTATTGCTTTCTTCTCATTCTTCATTAAATTAATTTTGAATTTATCAAAAATTAAATTTTTGTGGCGTTCTACAATTTAAGTAAGGTTTATAAGTTTTGTAATCACGAGATCAAGATATTGTTAACGATTGTCTTGGTTCTTTGGTTCAATAATTTATTGGGTTGTACTTTTCAAACGTTGATTCATGATTTTCTTGGATTTGTTCTAATTTGTCGTGGGTTCCATAGATACTACTACTACTTGGGTTCGCATCACCATCACCTTTTTGTGCACCAATCCTTGAGGCCTGTTTTGGTCTAAATTACACTAGTTTTGAGAGCTACAAATTCTTTTTTTACATGCTTATTTTCTTTCAAATCTTATTATTTTACATCAAAATTAGAAGCACAGTTATCCACTTACACATTATAGGTTTATAGTTACATCTCGCCATCGAGACTCTAAACTAAGCTTACGTGGTAGTCCACGTGGATGCATAAGTCAAAATGACTAAAAGTCAATTGAGACCTTGATTGGTCAGTGGTAGGGAAAAGAAGTGGAGAGGTCAAATGAAAGCCTCCGAAACTCTCCATTCCGAAGTTCCCTTTAGCCGAAGTTCTCATTGGCTCTTAAAAGATCTGCAGCAATATTTAAGAAATGATTGATATGATCTTTATAATAATAAATGCATCAAATCGTCAGCGAAGGTTGTAGGGTGGTTGACCCGAGTCAACGTATTAAATGCGTAGCAGATTAGTGACATGATGTTTTGACATTGGAGATGAAGCCACGTGATTCTTATCCAACGGTCATCACTTCGAATGAAACTCTATAAATACAAACTCTTGTAATATTTGAATCTAATACAACTCTTTATATTTAACGTTATTCTCGATCTTCTCTCTTCCTTATTTCATATTCTTGTTTGTTTGTGTTTAGATCATCTTACTTTGCTTGAGTTGTTTGTGGTTGATTATTAATATGCAATCATCTTTATATATGCCGGTTTAAACATTTATGTTTCACGTCATAGAGCATCTTCCACGTCTATATACAGTAACCTCCTCAAAGCAAGTCTTTGGTCAAAGCGTGCTAAAATTTGCTTTTGTGGATACGAGTAATCTTGGCATCTTTTGTCCATGTTACCTTTATAAAAAATGAGGTCAACATTTATAATACAGATAAGTAATAAAAAAAATTTGTATTGTGGTAGAAAATGCATTCTCATGATTAATTTAGCAAAAACAACCAAAAATAAGTTTGAATAGGTGATTTTGGGAAGGATAACTTAATGAACGACAAATGTTGGATATCATTTGAAAAGCCACTTTCCAATTTTGATGGCCTTTTCGCGTGGTAGTAGGGAAAAGAATTGTGAATAACATAACTATTATTTGAAAATTCTTTATTCTATATATTTATTTTTAATCAAATATTTATTTAATAAAATATTCTATACATAAACTTAAAATTTCTTCCTACTTTTTAACTACACATTTTCTAAAAATTTACTATTCAAAATATTATTTTTTTCAATATAATAGTTGTCAAATAGGGGCATAATTGCATTGCATTTCTATTTATGGTCACAACAGGAATATAAATTTTAAAATAATTTTAAAGTTTCCTGAATGGTTTATTAGATTAGTTTTATATAATTATGTTTATAGAAAACTTTAGTAGGATGATTAATGATGCTACCAAAAACCTACATACGTAAATACTCAAGTTTGACGATTGGGAATGAGTACGAGAATAATTTCTAGGACATGATACAAAGACGTCTAGAATCTGCACCTGTCAATATTTGAGTTTGATGACTAGAAATGAGCATGAGTAGAATCTCCAAGACTTGAAACAAAGTCGTCGATAGATAACCTCGTCGTCCATCTGACGCGTAAGTTAGCGAAAATGGCAAATATAGATTAAAACTATGAGCTAAATGTAAAAACCATATCTGAATAATAAATGGATGACTTGTATTTATGGAGTTAGATAATGCAATCCTGATAGGATTATATCACTTGGACGCCTTGTATGTTTAAAAGTGTCGAAGAACGTGAGAGTCCTGTGAAAGATGAACATAAGAGCTTCGTTCAAACTCTAGAATGGTTGTAGTTTGAACCAAAAGGTTTGAATGCTCAAATTTTTGGATCTTTTTTTTTATATCTTTCTTTTTCTTTTTCTTCTAGTAACGAATATATCAAAACTTTTATTATCCTTCAAACGAAAATTGATATCATATCTACTTTGTGAAAGTACTGATATGGGTTTGTGATGTCCTAGTTTGAGGCACAAATGATGTAGGCATTGGGTGGCGTGACGGTGGCGGCCGATCGCTGGGTGGTGATAGTTTTAGCTTTTAGGGTATGAGGTTGATCATTGATGGGGGTAGGGAAGAAGTAGATGATGGGGTGATTTTGCTTTTGTTTTTATTTTATTTTTTTCATTTTTGATTTAATTATTATAATTGTGTTTGCCAAAAAATGTAAATTTATCATTTCATTCTTTTAAAAATTGGTCAAAACATGCTATTTTGATCAACTAACAGTCCAATGAATAGAAATCATCTATTCTGGTGTGAGCATTTCAAATGTTTGAGATTATATGTAGCACAAACTAAAAATTTGAGTAAGGTGTGCAAGAAAAAGAAATATTTGGGATCACGATTGCAATTCTCCCGAAAAATATTACCTTCTTAGTTAAAAACTCTCTCAATTTCAATTCTTTTACACGGACTTTGACTTAAGCATCACAATATTTTCAAATGGACACTCCATTCTAATGAATGAACATTTTAACATTTTGTAGATTTGAATGGAGTTTTTGGCTCGCTCTAATGACGTGGTTTTTGGAGCAATTTGTAACATGAATATGTACCAAAGTCTCTATTTGGAATCTATTTTTTAAAATTTATTTTTTCTCAAATTCATTTTTAAACACATTTATCGATATCCATAACTTCCATCAAATTTTCAATTACACATTTTATTAAATTTTATAAAAAATTATTAAAAATATGATTTTATCTAAATCAAATGAGAACAAAGTATTTTTCGAAAAAAACTAAGTGGGTGTTTGGTGGAGATTAAATTTAAGTTTTTAGTAGATTATGATAGAAGTTTTTAAAACGTGTTGTTGAAAAATTGTGGGATCTATAAAAGATACAATTAATATTAATTATTTGATTCTAAATCAATAAAATATTGAATTGATTTTAAAAAAAATAAAGTTGGTAATAAAAAGTACCAATTATGTGGCACACATCTCTAGAGATGCAGCAGACAACGTCTTTTACAAAATAAATGTGATCAAATATCATAATAAAAGATGTCACGGTATAAGTGTGTGTATAGTCCAGCTAGCAGTGCAGTCATCAAATTAGAATAAAAAAAAATAAAAAGTGATGCAAATTCGTCCACTAAGCACCATCCCCAACCCATTATTCTAATTATACATGTATTTAAAAAAAAAATTTACTTTTTAATTACTCATTTTTTTTTTCAAAAAATCACTATTCCATAATATATTTTATCCTCAAAATGGAGATCAAACAAGGATTAAGTTGAAGTTAATAATTAATTTTAATCATATATTTCATAGGATTCATAATTTTTCAATCACACATTTAATTTTTTTTAATCAAAATCTACTAATAATTTAATTTTAATTTACACCAAACAAGAACTAAGTTTGAGTACGAAAAATATAATCCTAGCCTTGAACTCGTTTTCAAATCTTTTTTTTTTTTAATTTTAAAAAGTAAAGAAAAATCAGTAAATTTAAAAAGAAAAGGGACGAAAAATGATTTCAACCCTGCCCCATTGCTTTGATATTTTCAATATTTTAGATTTATTATCAAATATTTTTTATGTGCAATCATGTTTTCGGATTCTGTAAGCTGTAAAAGCGAATGATATTGTTGTAAGTAAAGTGTTCTGTTGAATATGAGTGCTACCATTTGTAGGGATTAAAAATAAAAATTTTAATAGATTTTGATATAAAATAATAAAATATATAATTGAAATGTTGTGGATCCTATGAAATACGTAATTAAAATTAATTATTTAATTACATTAATAACTATATTTTAATCCATACTAAATGAGGAGGCTCCAAATACTTAATAATTTATTTTTTTGAAAAACCCTTCGCATTGTTTAAAGTTTTCTCAATCTCAATTTATAAGTTTGTTTGAGCCTCATTTTATTGTAAAAATGCATTTTAAAATAATGGATTAATGGAAAATATATGATTAAAAAATAAGAAAAAAATTTGAATTTACATTTAATATTATTTTATTAAAAAATATATATTGAATACATACACTCATTACTCACACACACAAACACACGCTCTCTCTCCCCCCTTGCTCCCTCCACCGATTTTTCTATATTAAATCATACGGTAAAATAACCTAGCCTATAATTCGAGACATCATCATGCCCCCATAAACAATGGCCTCATGACGAGATACATGCTTCTTGAGTTTGGTATTTATTTTGTAAGGTATTTTTTAGGTTCAAAACTATAATAAGGATCCCGTGATGTTGCTTTTATTTTTTATTGTTGCTTGTGTAGAAGAATTTTTAGGAAAATTATCATATGTTAATTTTATCTAAAAATTCTTTTATTCAGATAAAATTCTTTCAAAAAATTATCTAAATGTTTTCAAAATTTATTTTTTAATCTCAATGTTTTTTTTTTTTTAAAGCATTACGAAACGTGCCCTAAATAATGTACATGCCCCGGCTTTTAAAATATCCATCATCATGCTGGGTGGATTCCACGCAAATCGAATTGATCTGAGAGCAAAAGGCTCCTCTTTAAAATTCTACTGCAATGACAACTGTACAGGTACAGTAACCAGCTGTTGGAATCCACGTGTCATATTTTCATAGGATAATATCTAGGCTCACCCTTCCCCAACAGCGACTTGTCCTACAGTATGCCCCCCTTAGGACCAACTTTAGCCAGCTAAGACATTCCAACGGGCAACAACGTTTGATTTTTTGAGTTTATTTTACTAAAGACCACTAAACTTTAGCTAAATCTCACTGCAATCGCACAACTTTAAATTGCTTGATTTCCGTCACTAAAGTTTGAAAATATTTCAATTTCACTACTATGCTAAACATCCATCCAATTTTTACCTAAAACAACTTGATTCAAATCAAAACAAGACTGAACTAGCTGAAGCACTTCGGTTCTTGTTAAAATTAGTCTGATTGGATCTAAGAGAATCAAACAGTTAGATATCGTTTCTAGCAGAGAAATAAATTTTTATTTTTGTTCAAAATTATTATTTTTATAACCTTTTAATTAAATCATAATTGACCTGAACTTAAATGAATTAATATCTTTTCAAAATAATAAACATTTATTTTCGTTTAATACATAAAACATCATACTGAAATGAAAAAAAAAAAATTTTTTTTTTTGAAAGCTACAGTTTATTTTTGAAACAAAAAACATGTTTGATAACTATTAAAATCTAGATTTTAATTTAAGTCAAAATTAACAATTTATTTCAACCATATATATTTTATAGGTCACATAACTTTTCAACCACATATTTCATCAAAATCTATCAAAATTTATTAAAAAATTTGATTTTAATTCCTACCAAATAAGGGCTAAAAATTGAATTGATCCGAACCCAAATCAATCCGTTCCAATTTGCTTTGAATCCTTTTTGTTCATAGTACTAATGATTATATTTTCACAAATCTCAACGAGAATTAGTTCGGTCTGTATCTCAAGAAATTCGGGCCAAATGATTTGGTTATGCAAATGAAACAATAAAAAGTTTATTGAACATTAAAAAAGTTTTTTTATTTACATTAGCGGACTTTAGAAATGGACGCAAGATAACGCGAGATCTAACTGAAACCAATTTTCAACTTCAGCTATGTAAATGAAAGGACTTAAAGTATGATGGTCAAAATGAAATTAAGCATAAAGTTTGGTGGGCTATTGATAAAACAAACCTTTTAATTTCGCAATTGTCACTTCGAGAATCGTGTCTGACATGGACATTAACAAAGTGACGTGGCAATATGGCTTGCCAGTGAAGCCAATACACTTTTGGCTATAAAACCCACCCCAAGTCCTCTCCTTGGTCCACTGCACCACAGCATTTTGCAGAGAAGTAGAAGCCTCAGCTCTCTCTCTCTCTCTCTCTGTCTCTTTTGGTCAATCAATGGCGTTTTCTGTTCCAATTTCAATGGGGCCTTTGGTTTTGGGAGTTTTCATTGCTTTTGCAATGGTGGGTGCTGTGAGTTCATCAAGATTTGATGAGCTTTTTCAGCCCAGTTGGGCACTTGACCATTTTACCTATGAAGGAGAGCTTATGAAGATGAAACTTGACAACTATTCTGGTATAAAACCCACTCATTTTTAGGGTTTTTTTTTTGTTAAGAGAGGGTAATCAAGAAAGTTTTCAAGTTAAATGTTCTCATCATGGAGAAGTTTTTGCAGTATTTCATTTTAAGTATTGATATTCTGTTTAAGCACTGCATTTTTGCTGCCCATTTGCTCAAATACCCTGCTTCTTAGTTATGTTTCCTTATTTTTCTACTTTTAAGTGAATAAGTTACTTAATTTTGCACTGCAGGAGCTGGATTTTCATCAAAGAGCAAATATATGTTTGGGAAAGTCAGTATTAAGATCAAGCTAGTAGAGGGTGATTCTGCTGGAACTGTCACTGCTTTCTATGTAAACTTCGTTTCTTACTCATTTTCATTAATTTTCACTCTATTTTACTGTGTTTTCTTGCAAGATTTGAACAAAATATCTTTGTAATTGCCCAGTTTCATTCAATGCATTTATTTAGACGAATCATTACACTGTTTGGTTGACAACTCATGCTAACATCATATTCATTCATTTCAAATACTATTTTTTACATCAATGGTCGAATTTTGACCAAACCAACATTGTCAACTATTATTTTAAGTATGATTCTACAAGTAACTTAATTGATTTTATAGAGTGACGTAACTGACATTCTTGTAACGTATATGATCAGATGTCATCAGACGGTCCATATCACAATGAATTTGATTTTGAGTTCCTGGGCAACACCACAGGGGAACCTTATCTAGTACAGACCAACGTATATGTCAATGGAGTTGGCAATAGGGAGCAAAGATTGAACCTCTGGTTTGATCCCACTAAGGATTTTCATGCCTACTCGATTCTCTGGAATCATCGCCAAGTTGTGTAAGTACCCTCCTTCGTTTTAATTCGGTCGAAAATCAAGTTTACGTGTATTCGGTTAAAGATTATCGAACGATTTATTAGAAGTTAGTGTAATGTTTTTTTGTGTAGATTCTTAGTTGACGAGACGCCGGTGCGTGTACATTCGAATTTGGAGCACAAGGGGATTCCATATCCTAAAGACCAATTCATGGGAGTTTATAGCTCAATATGGAATGCTGATGATTGGGCCACACAAGGTGGGAGAGTGAAGACTGATTGGTCACATGCACCTTTCATTGCCAGCTACACGGGATTCGAGATCAATGCTTGTAAGTGCCCGGACGCAGTGGCAGCAGTTGATAACATCAAGCGATGCAGCACCACTGGAGGTGAGAACGGGTATTGGTGGGACCAGCCGACAATGTCGGAGCTGAACCTCCACCAGAGCCACCAGCTTATGTGGGTTCGGGCCAATCACATGGTTTACGACTATTGCAAAGATACCTCGAGATTCCCGGCTGCCCCGGTCGAATGCCTGCACCATCACCACTAGGGATGTGTTGATCTTGGAGTGTGTCGATCACCATCACCACTAGGGATGTGTTGATCTTGGTGGGTGTCGATTCCACAGTAAAAATGTGATAAACCTTATATCATTTGTCACACCCCGTGTTAAATACTTTTGAGCATGCACAATGATGTAAGATAATGTGGTCAAATTNCCACTAGGGATGTGTTGATCTTGGAGTGTGTCGATTCCACTGTAAAGATGTGATAAACCTTATATCATTTGTCACACCCCGTGTTAAATACTTTTGAGCATGCACAATGATGTAAGATAATGTGGTCAAATTAATTTATAATTTCGTTCTTTGTGTCCATGATCAAATTTTTTATAGTTGTGCTATTTTTTTTTTTATGGATTTTTGCTTTCGATTTTCGAATTCAAAAACTATCTTAAACAAGAGTCCAAGAAAATTAAGGACCATGAAGGAATCTTGTACAAATGTTAATTTATCGATGATGAGTGGATGTAACAAAAGGGGGACCCATCGATTGACTTTTTGTATCATAACAGAAAAGAAAAAGAATATTTTATTATGATTTTTACCAGAGTTTCATTTTTCATATGGACACCTTTGTAAAGGGTGACGTATCAGTATAATTACTCTTTTCATATTGTTTCCTCATTTATTCTTTATTTAAATATTATCATGTTTGACTGTTATTCTTTGTGTAGAATGAATTTTTGAATAATAAATTATTGAAGAATGTGGTTAAAAAATAAGTAAAAGTTTTAAAAGGAAGATTGTCAAACAAAGGCTAAGTAACTATCAAGACGGGCATAGCCTATGGTAGAGGGATTTTGCCCTTGCCTTGATATCTCGACAAATTGAAAAATCATGTGTCCGGTTAGGCCAGTTTGACAACTATTATTTTAACACTCTTTTTCAACATATTTATTTATATATATTTACATAATAAAATATTCTGCACGTAAATTCAAATTTTTTTTCCTACTTTAATTTCGACAAATAATGATTATCAGATAGGGATTTATTTTAGAGGACTTTTTTACCATCCCTATATTCCCTGTATCCATCCGAAAAAGGGGGAATAGTGTTTATTTTGAGGTCTATTTTGTAATATTTTTGATTTATTAAATCAAGTCCCACTATAGTGACCCCGCTCACGGGCTACTTCACGGGCACTGTTAAAGGTCAATGGACGGTTATACTGTGTCGGGTTTTCTTTGGCTGTCTCCACATTGTATTAATATTAACCTTAATTATTACTTATTAGGCGGGGCCAGGGAAGGTACACGTGATTTGCCTTCCCATACAGTGGAATCACTTGCCTTCCCATACAGTGGAATCACTTCTAATTGTTTATAAGTATCGAAATTCATTACTTTTCACAAATGGACATGCGGAATTATACTTATGATTCTTATAGGTGGTTTAACAAAACATATATCGATTATCCAAATTTCCATTTTATTAGGTAGATTCTATCTATCATATTCCATCGATCTCTCTATCTTGCTAAAATCCATATGATATTCTTTTGAGTTGTCCATAATGGTCGATGACCTAGAAATCACTCAACTTATATATTTATAAGTATGATAACGGTATTATTGAAACTTGCTTGAATATGAATAATTTTCTATGACCTACTTGAAATCTTACATTAACATACCAACAAGTCCATTTTTATGTGAACCAATTCTTACAATAGCCTTTTCATAATTTATCATCTCATAAATATAAATAAGAAATATATGAATATACTCGTTTCATGGCAAAACAAATAGAGGTAAACTTATAAATTAGACAAAGTGAGTATGGTTATTGTTGTCTCTATTCGTGTTTCTAATTGGAACAAATAACTATAATGCATACCATCAGTGGATTAATAGACATCTTCCACATATTTTATGAACAGAAACCCTTACTTTCATATTTGTCATTTCTTATCTTAATTATGAATTTACTTCTTAAAAAGTATAAGTTTCTTGAAATTTTTCACCTTTCAATCTTTGTAGAGTCAATAAATTATATTATTGAATCAAAACTACCTAAGGATTAAAACGGGATGAGCATGGGACAGGTCGGCTATTTCCACCCCCGTCCCGTCGAATATTTTTGTTATATTACTCATCTCCATACCCGATTAAAGCGGGATGGGACGGAGCGGGATGGGATCCCTGTCTCGTTTATCGCCTCATTTATTTTTTATTTTTATTTTTTATGTTATTAGATAGTAAATATTATTACTTTTTTACTAATTTGTTAAAAAATAACTTATGTTCTTTTTAAAAAATGATGATAAATTTATTATTTTTGTTCGATAAAAGACTTAAATTTGAAATTAACTTTAAGCGGGTGGGGACTATGTTTCCCATAATCGCTCCCGTACCCGTTTCGGGGGTAATGACCATCGGCCCGTTCCAATCCAGAATGGGGTGGGACTCTACATGTATCGAGTTGAAAGAATTTTTTTGTCATTCCTAAAACTACGAGCATAATTTTAAG
Organism: Fraxinus anomala; assembly: GCA_903798345.1. Lineage (NCBI taxonomy): Eukaryota > Viridiplantae > Streptophyta > Magnoliopsida > Lamiales > Oleaceae > Fraxinus > Fraxinus anomala. Next base: position 13,301 of record CAIGRN010178527.1, read on the forward strand.
TTTTATAGCAACTCAATTACCAAATATTTATCACCACAATTTCTAATCACAAAATGTAAAATCTGCCCCCACCAAATATTACTTGATGCCAAACATAATAACTAAAGTAGATGTAATTGCCAATTAGTGCAATCCAACTGTACTATTCGTATTGATCTGGTTTTTACACAGTTAGAGTGAAATGAATTAAACGTGTTAATTAATAAATTATATAACACGTATCTTTTTATTAATTCTATCAA
>CAIGRN010178531.1:0-11107 GCA_903798345.1 Fraxinus anomala
ACCTTTATATTTGAACTAAGAAATTCAGTCTATGATCTTACTTCAAATTTTGGCTCTTGGCCTCTCGTCTAGTTCTTTATTTGATGTTTGGTACATGAGCTCTTGATCTTGATTTTTCTTTCATGTTTGTCTTTTAAGATCTTTTCTTAAAGGACTTGTCTTGAATTTGTGACTTCGATCTTGACCTTTTTCTTGAGTTTGATTTGTGCTAGTCTTCTTTTGATATTTTGACGACAATCGATCAATTTTCTTTGAAGATTATAATCACTTTAAATTCAATTATTAGTAAACGAGATTAACATGTTTGTTATAATCAAAACTTTAAAATTATAATCAGCCATAGGTCAACATAACAAAATTAATTCAACAATGCATTGGTTTCCATGTTCCCGCACTGCGATTTTAATTCTAGGGAGAGTGCTATCATATTTCCTTAACCTCCGGTATTCCCAACGCATCCAAGCAATCCACCTCCACCCCTACCATGATGCTGATAGCGATGAAGAAAATTGACGTCTTCCTTAGGGAAGTCCTTTCCCTTTGTCTTTAATTTCACATTGGGAGCAATATTTAATTTAAGTTTGTGATCAGAAACATCAATTGTCTTCATTGCTATAGCTTCATGGTGGGAAGGAGGTGGATTGGTTGGATGTGTTGGGTTTACCAGAGATTGAGGAAACATGATAGCATTCTTCCTAAAATTAAAACTGCAGTGCGAGAACCTAGAAACCAATGCGTTTTTAATTTATTTTTGTAGTCAAACTGTTGTTGCGTGGAGTGTTGGATTTGTGTCATCTACAGTTGCATAGCTTCAATTTGATAAGCAATGTCTATGCTAGTATCATTGGTTGAGATAGAGGTGCTTGTGAAGGCTTTTTTTTGCTACATAAATAAGTGCACTGGAAGATCCTTGCTGACTCATGAACTTTGCAGTTCTAACCTGTGTGATGGGTGGCTTGGTATGTACTACCTCCTCTAATGGGTGTGTCGCGATACCCCCCTTGTAGCATAATTCATATATCAAGGTCGGGTGTCCCAGACTACCAGTGGTTGAACCCTTAAGAGTGTGCAGGATGCTATTATGAGGTATTTTACCATCCATTGACATCTCTTTCTGAATAGCATTGTTTAGGATGGCATGCTTCTTTGTTACCTCATTGAGGTTGCTGCTCGGTAGGAGTTTGGTACAGATGAAAAAAAAATATTAAAATCAAGTACATACCCGAGGAAGGAAAGTTAATATCATCAATATTAGACCTCTTCCTACTAGTTAGGGACTTTGTCAAGACTTGGACCACTTCTTCAGGATCAACTCTTTCCGCTGAGCCTTGTATAGTCATCATTTTCCAAGTGCAAAAGATTGTAGAACCAATTAATGGAGGTTCTATCAAAGGTAATCCACTTCCCTCTCACAAATACTTTGAAGTCTTTGTACTTCCTAGCATTGGTATAAAACTTCCTAACCACTGGTATTAAACATTAATTGTTTAATTGCTTTTGTGTGATTATGGTACTTAGTAGAGATTTAATTATCGGTCCATATGGATTCAACATCCTTGCTTATCATTATATTATAAAACTTGACACTGTACACTTGTGGTGTAATTTGCACCTAACAAAACTCGAGAGCAAAATGACAATACTATGCCATAGCATGGTAGAAATTAAAGCAGATGGGGACAACTTTCCTTATTTGATTAAAACTATTTTGGAAACTAATTAGACGCGATTCTTTAAGTACATGACAAGGGTAGCCATTGAAGAAACCTCTAATATGCATCGCATATCACATCATAACAAAGAAAATTTTTAATTATGAGAGGCCAATTCACCATAATTGAAGGAGAAGAATAATTTGAAGGCAAGAAACATCAAGAACTTGAAAAATCAATGCTCGAGATTGAAGATTAAGAATAAGAAATTGATTTACATATTCCTTGTATTCATATACATTCAGGGTGATGAATTTCCATTCTTCTTGTTGTATTATCATTAAAAACATGTTAAGCTAGATCATTCTTGTGTTGAATGAAGATAAACCTTATTATTCGATTATTTTTAATTCAAAGACCAAGTAGTTTAGTTATTTTGTGTTCTTGATTGATCTTATATGTCTTGCCTTAATTTAAATGATTGCATACTATTTAGATAATTAGTTGCTTATTATATTATTGGGAGGTTCATGATAGGTTTAGAACTTTACAATTTCAACATATAGGTAATAGATGTTAAAAATAATATATATCGTGTGCAATCATATAGATAGTCATGTATTTAAATGCATTACTTTGCATATAAATTCGGAAAAGGAATAAAACCAGATTTTACTTAATTAAATTTAACTTGCCTCATGAGAGATAGTTAAATAAAATTTGACTATTGATTTTCAAGATTACACAAATTACACTAGATTAAATAGGTTGAGAATTGAAAATATGGTAATAATAGGTGGATTCGAAATTCCAATACGTATATCACATATTCAATTCAAAACCATTCGATGTTTGGTAGACAATTTGGACAAACAAAATGAATCTCTTTTGTTAAATTTACATTCTAATTTGATAGCGGATTACAACAATTCAATTTAAAATTTATTTATCGTGGAACGATACTTTTCCTCACTAAATTATTGCTTGTCATGCTCATAAGCTTACATGATTTTACCAAATAAGTTTTTGGCGCCGTTGTCAGTGAATAAAGTGTTTAAAGTGAATTTATCGATTCGTTTTAGATTCAAAATAATTATTAATTATTTATAGCTATTCATCACATACCTAATCTCTCTTTTGTTTGTGTTCTTTTCAGGTATCTAAAAACAGTTTATTCAAGATTCTCACAAACTTGAGCTTCTATTCATAGATCTCGAGATCGAAAAGACCTTTAGGCGGAGAAAAGGAGAGCAAAGATTAGAAAGAGAGGAAAATTGACTTGGCCAAAGATCAAAATAAAGTTCAATCACCACCAATTCCGCCAGTACAACCATTTCAGCCAAAGGCAATCATCAACGAAGGCGACATATTAGTTGGAGATTATGTGATCCCATTCCAGTTTCTGCTAAGCCCAGCATCATATATCCTCTTTTTGGGCAAACTAACATTCATATTCGACCAGATGTCATCAATCTGTTTTAAAATCATCAAGACATTAGGTTCTTTGGAAAGGCACAAGAGAATCCACACAATCACATCCTAGATTTCCTACTTTTATGGGAATTTATCCATCACGAAAGGATGTCAACGGATTGTTTATTCCCTCAAACCATAAAGGATAGTGCAAAAGATTGGCTACATTATCTGTCTACCAAGAGAATCATATCTTGGAATAAAATGGTGCAAAAGTTCACAATGGAATTTTTTTCCACCTTCTTGGGTCCATCAGACTAGAAATAGTGCATACATTCAAGCAAAGAGAACTCGAAAACTATCCAGAGGCATGGGAAATGTTTAGGGATTTCTTTTGAAAATGTCCCAACCTTGATTTTCCAAAACAAGCAAAGATCTACTACTTCTATTTAGGTCTACCACCAGAATACCATAATATAGCTGATGCTTTAGCCGGTAGATCAGTGATGAAGATGCAATTAGACGATGCATGTTAACTATATAAAAGAATAGTAGAAAATCAAGCTATGCAGCCATCCAACAAAGAGATATCAAAGAAAACAACACGGCTTCATAATATAGATGTAGCAACAACTTTAGCAGCCTAGATGGAGGTATTGACAAAGAAGGTAGACACCCTCACTCAGACAGTGCACATGGTGCACCAACCTACATTGATTCGTGAAGACTGCGGAGTAAATCATACAATCGCAAGTTGCCCTATAGCTTCCACTCATACATATCAATCTAAAAATCTTTACTCCAACATATATAATGTAGGTTGGAGAAATCATCCAAACTTTTAATGGACTAATAATCAAGGTCAAGAAAATCAGATTCAGGTCAACCTGCTAGGTTTTAGCAGTAGAAAGAGAAGAAGTCATCTTCAAAGGATCAATTTATCTAGTACATCACAAAGATCAATAATACATTGCAAAATTAGTAGGCATCCATTAAGAATCGAAAAACTCGAGTAGGCAAATATCAGCTACATTATCCAACAAAACACAAGGTGCCCTACAAAGTGATACGAAAAAGAATCCATGGGAACATGGTTAACTATCAGAGCTATAGAGACTAACGTTGTTGATACTCCACCAATCAAGTTAGCTAACCCTGTAAGAGCTTGTGTGTTACGTCTGGGCCTATAAGACTGTTGATTTGCTTTATTTCTACTCTTATCTGTTTAGGGAAAATTTGATAGGTACGGATTCTTTATTTATCACCAAGTAGAGATGAATATTATATGGTAGTGATAGAAAATTCTTTGGCATTGAATCAGGATATTTAAGAAGAATATGTAGTTCCAACTCAATATCGTACATTTTCCAATCGGAGAATCACAACTAAATTTCCATCTCGTGGTTGAGAGCACAAAAAGGTAGAGTTCAGTTGCCAGAAGTCAATGTAGAAAGGCATGAGACTGAGCATAAAAAGGTACCTACCACAGACGATAAATGATTCAATTTGAAGAATCGGTAAAGGTCAATCAAGAGGATCATTAAGATAGAACACTTGTTAAGGCAATCATTCTTGCTGTTCTCACATATCTCCAATCCTATTTTCTCAAAGGTTACAGAACAACAAGCTTGAGAAGTAATTCACAAAGTTCTTGAATTCCCTCAAGAAACTTCACATCAATATTCCTTTTATTGACGCAATCTTATAGATTCCTAATTATGCGAAGTTTTTGAAGGAGATATTGACTAAAAAGAGAAAGCTACCAAAATATAAAACAGTAGCATTATCTGAAGAGTGTACTACAATTCTGCAACACAAGCTCCATCTTCAGCTAAAAAATCCAGGAAGTTTCACTTTACTATGCTCTATAGGAAAATCTCATAATATTAATGTTTTAATTGATTCTAGAGCAAGTTTAACCTAATGTCAGTTTGTCTATCTACAAGAAATTAGTTTGAGGGGAACCAAAGAAAACTACGGTAACTTTATAGTTGGCGGACAAATCAATCAAGCATCCTAGATGAGTTGTTGAGAATATACTCATCAAAGTTGGAAATTTCATCTTCCCAATTGATTTCATCATCCTTGATATAGAAGAAAATTAAGACATGTCAACAATATTTGGAAGACCATTTTTAACAAATAGACAAACATTGATGAATTTTGGAAAAACGTGAGATATCTTGAGGGTGGAAGACAAACAATAAATTTACACACATGAGTACTCAACTTGAGTAACTTGCCTAACTCGAGGAATGCAAAAGGGTTAATCATAAAGAAATGGATAATTGTGAAAGTCATCGGTTCAAAAAAAAAATGTTGATCGACTGTTAGAGCAATTAAGGACCAGTTTGATAACTTAAAAGTTTGGAGGGTCAAAGATGAAGTAGAAAACATCTGCAAGTGCAACTGTTGCAAGATTGAAAATTCCCTTATCAAGCCGCCATAAATAGCCGAATAACAAAGTCAAGCTAATGATTATAAAAAATGCTTATTGAAAGGCAACCCAACTTTCTTCCCTCTTATGTATTATGCTTTCTATATAATAGATTAGGCAATTTACTTGCTTTTGTGTTAGTAGTTAGTATAGGTATCTTTATCCTTATACATATATCACGGGCGTAAAAATAAATAAATAAATAAATTGAATGCGTCCCCTATAGGCGGCCACAACCTACAGTCATTGTCCCTAATCACGTTCCCTTCTTCCGTCTCCCTTCTTCCCTAGTTTTCTTGTTGGTTGTAGTGTGTTTAAGCTTAATATGACTTGTTCCATATTATCATGTGACCAATAATTGATTTTTATTCATTTTGCAAGAAAATGACAACTAAAAACATACAAACCAGCAATGGACAAGGGAAAAGATGCAATCAAGTGACCACTAGCTTCAGAATTTTGATGATATTTTAAGACATTAGGGGAAATGCCTGATTTAAGTTTGGGGGTGGAAAAAATAATTTTTTTTATATTTTTTGTGATTGTAGTATTTTTATTGCTTTATTGTTTAAGTAAAAAAAATTCCAAAAGATTTTTTTCATATAGTTTGCTTACTTTGTGGGTTGAATAGCCTTACGACGGTGATGTATATATTTGGAATTATGTGTTGATTTATGAATTGTGAATATATTACATGCTTAAAATAATTGAGGCATCATTGTGAAATTTTATATTTATTGTGCAAGTGAATTAAGTTTTGCATTGTAAAGTAGTGAGTTGATTTGTTTTTAGAATATTTAAAATAGTGGAACTTAAATACTAAACCTGAATAACCACTACATATACATCCTTAGACTATTTTATGTATAGTTTGTGGTGATTGAATTGTTGTAGACAGATGGTGAGATGAATGGGGATTTCATGGGTGAAAAATTTTGTATGTATTGTCTTAGACCAATAAGATAAAAATTAGGTGAAGATTCTAAGGGTGTATTTGTCTCCCATTAATGGGAGAAAAAGAGAGTAATGAATAGTATTTTTTGGAGAATGTGTGGTTGAAAAATAAAGTAATTTTATTGGTTTGTGTGTAGAATATTTTATTGGGTGAACGTGTGGTGGAGAATCTTACTGTAGCAAACAATTTTTTGTATTAATGGTAGAAAACAAGGGCTAAATTAGGAGTTAGTTCTTGAAAATAAGTGTTTAATGAGGCATATTGCACTAATCATTGCATAAATAAAAAAAACTATAATGATACATGAGTGAAAGCTACCCAATAAAGTATCCCAATGAGGACGTTTATTGAATATACCAAAAAGAAAACTCAAAAAGGGATCAAAGCTGGTGTATGAAATAGGATACGCATAGTCAATATGAAAAGGTGCATAAAATAGAAGACGAACTACAAGCATGATTATACACCCCAAACTAGAGAGGGTGAGAATTAGTGTAAAAATTCAATTTTAGATTACACATTGAAAAGAGAGTTAAAAGAACAAGTTTGAAAATGTGTATCTTACGAATGAATAAATTATATATTTGACCTTTGAGAATCGAGAATTAAAGCATCTTCTGAATTTTTTATGTTTTACTTAATTCTTCACACACCACATCAATTTTACATTGAATGAGTGGAAGTTAGTTTTTGTTGTATGATTTTGAAACTATTCATAAATTTGACACATTGATTCCAATCCTGATATAAACGAGATGTTATTTGACCAAAGTTGTTGCATGCTTGCTCGTTGAGATAGATTATAGTTTTATTCAAGGACAAATAAATATTCAAGTTTAGGGTGTCTGATAAATATATTTACACTTATATATGCTATTAAATATGGATATTTGGGAGTTCTTTTGATGAATTATGTTTTAATCTCTTGTATATATATATCGTTTGCTATGTAAAACCCGGTGATTGGAAGTGAATTTAGAAGAAATGAATGAAAATCGAAGAAAATGATGATTTTCAAAGTTCAAGGACTAAATTGAAAATATCTTAAATTCGATTCGGACCAAGAAACCATGATTAAAAACTACACGAAATCAATTGACTATATTTGGAAGATGTAGGACAAAGAATTCATAACAAAAGGACTTGAATCAAATGAAGGAAGAAAGCTGAAAATCAAAGTGCAAAGTTTCTGAAGAATTTACCCTACGCAATCGCAGGAGGTTTAAACCTCCTGCGATAACAACACCAATTTTAAGAGAACCCGAGAGCAAAATGAAAATACCATGCGATTGCGTGGTAGAAAGTGGAGGGACGGTTTTCTTTATTTGGTTAAAACTATTTTGGATACCAAATTAGACGCGATTCTTAACTTGATTCCAGGCTCTTTATATGTATCTTATATCACATCATAACATAGAAATCTTTCAATTAAAAGAGACCAATTCACCATAAGAGAAGGATAAACCTACCAAGGATTTGAAGGCAATAAACATCAAGAACTTGAAGAATCAAAACTTGGCATTGAAGATCGAGAACAAGAAATTGATTCCACGTATTTCTTGTACATATATTCCGGGTGATGACTTTCGATTCTTCTTCTAGTATTATTATTAGAAACATATTAGGCTAGATCATTCTTGTGTTGGATGAAGATGAACCTTATTATTTGATTATTTTTAATTCAAAGATTAAGTAGTTTATTTAATTTGTGTTCTTGATTGATCTTGTATGTCTTATTGATTATTTAAATGTTTGCGCACTATTTAGGTAATTAGTTGCTTATTATATTTATTGGATGTTCATGATAGGTTTAGAACTTTACAATTTCAACATACGTATAATAAATGTTAGGAATAATAAATATGGCGTGTGCAATCAAATAGATAATCATGTAATTGAATGCGTTACTTTGTATATGAATTCAAAATAGGAACATGATCGGATCATGCGTAGAATTTGCTTAACTTACATCGGGAAAGATAATTAAATAAAATTGAATTATCGATCGTCAAGAATACACAAATCACACTAGATTACATAGGTTGAGAATTAAAAACATGATAACAATATGTGGATTTGGAATTTCAACAGATACGTATCATATTTAATTTAAAATCATCTTACATAATTAGTTGATAAGTTAGACACGAACAAAACCAATTTCTTTTGTTGAATTTACACTCGAATTTCATAGCGAGTTACTACAATTCATTTTAAAGTTTATTTCTCATGGGACGATACTCTTTCTCACTAAACTATTTCTTGTCAATGATCTTGTAAGCTTTTGGGATTTCACCGAACAATATGCTTTACAGCCTCCCAATACGTTGGTTCAAGGTTTGATTAATATCGACTCAACGTACCAAAAACTTAACGAATGTCATGCATAGTGCACATCATAAAACACGGGAGACTATCCACTAATATCATATATGGTATTTGTAACACCCCAAATTTTCATAAACAATTGAGTGTTATCAAAAAAACTCACTTTGCTTTACATTAAATGCAAAACAATGGAATAAATTGCTTTTTTTAAAAAAATAAATGGAATATTCATAAATTAAAATTAAAATATGGAAATTGTATCTTTATAAAAAATAATCACCTAACTAATTAAATAACATGTCTTTGAACAAAATTAAATTAATAAATTGAAGGACCAAAAAACTTAATGTTTATTTTCCTTCAGTCTGCAGCCAGCCCGCATCACCAACCTGCCACAAATTCAATCGATCCGAACTAATCGTAAAATTATTGTAAGTGTGAGTATTTAAAAACACCCAATAAGATACATGCAGTTTTCACACACAATTATATAACAATCAATTTAAACACTTCATACCACACTTCTCTTATGGAGTATCTCGGTGATCAAGCGACACACCAATCTTAGATCATCTTAAATTTTCAAAGGATTTCATATCTTTTTATAAAGAACTCGAAAGTACACTAACAATTCATGCATAAATGACTGAATCATAAAGGTATACAGAAACAAANATGGAGTATCTCGGTGATCAAGCGACACACCAATCTTAGATCATCTTAAATTTTCAAAGGATTTCATATCTTTTTATAAAGAACTCGAAAGTACACTAACAATTCATGCATAAATGACTGAATCATAAAGGTATACAGAAACAAACCACTTGTACATAAGTATCTTGTCTCGTTGTTGAAAGGTTGAAAAGAAGATAATCTTGTAAGTAAAAATTCTCCAATTATTTTTCCATATTTTTTCCCATATTTTTTCCCCTCTCTCTCTCTCTCTCTCTCTCTCTCCCTCCCTGCCATGGCTCTCTATATTTTTGTGGTGAAATAATAGAAACTCTTGCAGTATTTATAGTTGAAAATCTTAATTGAATTTGTATGCAACTAGATTTGGAAACCATCTAATTTGGTTTCAAATAATAGAATTACGATTATATCATATTAATGGTTTTCCTAATTAAAACAGTCAACCAATCCTAATAAATTAATTGAGTTTATATCAAAACAGGAAACGTGGAAGTTAATTTGAAATTGGTTCCATTTGACTTAGTATACTAGTGTTAGAATTTGGAATAATGGAGTATTAATCAAATTAGGATTATAATTAAACTTTATCAAACTAAAAATATGATTAACATTAACCTATATCAATTAAAATAGGAGATTAACTTATCAAAATCAACAGTTATCTTGTACAGACATGGCTGTCATAAAAATTAAATTCTAAACCAACTTAATTAATTTCAAATTAAAGATAACTTTTTTTTAACTTCAATAACTTGGGCTTAAATTATTCTAATTAACTTTTTCTCAAGTCCGTGATACGTCATTTAATACGAACTATCTAACGAGCTCAATATTGATATACTAAAACTTGCTTCATCAAATCTAATATTTTGGCCCAAATAAAAAGAATTAATACTTATTTCACTTACGTATCTCAATTTTTTTCAAAATTATTAAAAGGTATCTAGGTCAAAATTCCTTATCATTAAATAATCTTATTCTACAAAATTTTCGAGATGTTACAAACTCCTCTCCTTAAAATGAATTTCGTCCTCAATTTGCAAAGCTCTAACTATGTTTAACACGTATTAATTCAATTATGTTTAATCTTTTAGTGAATCTATCTAATTCCGTGCTCGTATGAACAATATTCATATAAAATGTGAGAAAAGTTTAACTAATAACTTATGCGAGGTAAACAAGATTATACATTTCATAAGATGAAACAAGATGGTTCATAATCATTCTAAAAGAATAACATTACATTTCATACCATGTATCAATTGAAAAGTGGTCAAATAGTGAGCATCGCTTGCCAAGGATTTTTCATGTTATTACATGTTTAAAAGTTAAAACTTTACAAAAACATCCTTAAACTCAAAATACTTATGAAAATATCTTATTTTTTAAACTCAAAATTCTTATGAAAATATCTTATTTTTTATTAGAAATTTTTGAAAATAAGAATTTCTAGAAATAGAAGTTTCAAAATATAAAATTTTCTTAAAGTTGAAATTGTTTTAAATACTGTTTTTCGTCTTATTGATTTGAATAATGTACAACCAGAATGCTTCCGGGTGAATAAGGGTGTTACAAGTGGACCGCTTAAATTCCAAACTCTCCTTAGACAGTTTAGATCTTTTTGACAAA
>CAIGRN010178536.1:0-16156 GCA_903798345.1 Fraxinus anomala
ATGGTAAGGTTCTTAACCTTAGTCTCTAAAGTTTCATTCATAGATTTCACTCCACTTAGGATCGAGGTAGACTCCTTAATGTCCACTACTAACTTCTCATTTTTCAATTCAAGTTCCTTATTCTTCGCTCTCAATGCTTTTTTTAGTAAGAATCTTGAGACTTTCCTTATACAACTTATCATAAGCCTCTTGAATATCTTTCTCACTATTAGAAGCTTTCTCACTATCTAAGCCATCTTATCTTTCACTCCCTGGTCAGATCTTTCCTTAACTCTTGTAGTAAATGCAATATATTTTCCACTTTCCTCACGAGTGGATTTCTCACTTTGATTGTCCGAGTTATACTCGTCATCAGTGAGAGTAACTTCTCATCATCCAGTGAATCAGAATCAGAAAATTCGATTTGGGTGTTTCTCACAGATTTCAAGGTTAGAGATTTATCTTTAATAGATTTATCTAAGGCCAACTTATACGTCTTGAGAGATCCAACTAATTCATCTACCTTAATGGAGTCTATGTCCTTACATTCTTCAATCACCATGATTTTAGGCTTGAAACGCTCAGGTAAATATCTAAGAATTTTACGCACTATTTTAGGCTCGAAAATTCTCTCTCCTAAGTTAAAACTAGAGTTTACTATGTCGTTTAATCTCGCATAGAAGACATTAATGTCTCGTCCCCTTTTATCATAATCTCTTCAAACCTAGTGGTCAACATTTGCAATTTAAAGTTTTTGACTGCTTGAGTTCCCTCGTGTGTAGTCTGTAGAATATCACAAACTTTTTTAACAACCTCACACATAGACACTTTCCTAAATTTTTCCGGGGATATCGCCATAGACAAGGCATGTAAGACTTTACTGTTTCAATTACATTCTTCTAATTTACCCTAATTCAATTAGCAATGGGAGTGTGGATAACCTCATTCTTAATCGTAGAGCTAGAGGCAGTCTAACCATTAACCACACTAAGCCAGATACACTCATCCATAGATTTTAAGAAAACTCTCATTCTAACATTCCAATAAGCATAATTATTACCATCAAAATATAGCAGGACATATAATAAATTACTCATCTAGAAATCTAATGTCAAGATTCGAATTTAGGCTCTGATACCAATTGAAAGTACGTAATTTACTAACTAAGTTCGACCTTACGTACGAAATTATTCTATTAGCAACAAGTCACTTTTTAACAGTTTCTAAAGGATTAAGTATACAATTCAATTATCCTATGTTTGAATATCACAGTTTGTAATATGGAAAGTAATAAAGAATGAACACCAAAATGATGACCGAGAAATCCAAGTGGGTAAAAACTTCAGGACCAAACCGGTTACCTCCACAATAAACAATATGGATTACAGTTCGTTTTCAGCAAATAAAGAATGAACACCAAAATGATGATGGAGAAACTCAACTGGATAAAAACTTCGGGACCAAGCCAATTACCTTCACTATAGAAAATATGGGTTACAGTATGTTTTCAGCATAGCAAATTTCACTAGTTCACGCTGTTGTAATTCTCATAATCTCCAAGATATGATATTCCTCCAAACTAACGATCTACTACCGTAGATACTATTTAGTCAACCTGCTAGATTTTTAGATCTACCTCCTGTAACTTCTAAGATCTACTGTAAATTTCAAACTCTCGATCTTCTTCAATTGTCTCTTCTAAATGGATATCTAAGAATCACATATTCCCGTTCTTTTTCATGTGCTTGTAGTACAATATCTCTCAACCTCTAGAAATTTCTAAAGTCCAACTGAGAAAGTACTTTTCTAAGGATGTTTAGGAAGTATATGTTTTCGATTATTCAATTTGATGTTTTCCCCGAACAAGTGGTAGTATGATCTCAAGAAGAAACGATGAATCACAATGAAAAAATATGTTCTTCGATCTTTAAAGAATGATACGAGGCAAAGAATAATAATCAACCACCTTAGAATTTTTTCCAATGACTTGGATATTTATAGAAGAGAGTAATTTAATTGAATTGACTGGATAAATCTGTTTAAAAATGTAAATTAAGATTTTTCGAATCTACATGTAACTCGAGTGAGAAGCTAGCGACACACTGTCGCTACAGCGAAAGCTCAGCAACAAGTGGGCAATAGACATTCTGTTTTTTTCGGTCGAACCATGTCTAGTCGATATGTTAGCAAAAATGCGACGTCGTGTTTCTTTTTTTTTATGCTTGAACCATGGATCTCATAACCCAATTTATACAAATTGCACTCTGGGCCTTTGAATTTTACAACATGTTACACATTAGTTCTTTCGTCCACAAAATCGCCAATACTAAAAGCCTTACAGCTATAAAATATGTTAGGAACATTTTAATACATGAAATTGTAAAGGGGTGATCGATTTGCTATTTTCAAGCTCAATTTTGTAACATATTGAAAACGTGTTTGTTTGGTATTTTTAAAAAATGATTTTTATGAAACACGATTAAATTTAAAGATAAAATTTAAAATACATTTTTGACGTTATTGAAAACATGAAAAATAAAAGTAATTCAATTCCCCATTCCTAAATTTCTGAAATGATAAAAATTCATGGAGGACTCTAATAAGACTCCCGTGGAACTTTCCATAAAGAAATTATGTTTGCAAATCGGAGTTGACCCTGAATGTCCAAACTTATTTCAATTTTGTCCCTATTTCGTGATTTTTTTTTTTGATCATTTTTGTCCTGATCTTCCATGTTGGTTCCCAAACCTCAACAATCTTTCAAAAATGGTCCTGAACAAGATCTGAAAATGTGAAATGTAGTCCCCCCAAACATTCGATAAGTTGAATTTCACTCTTCCTCCAATTGCTCCCTTGATACTTCTTATTAATTATTTGCAATCCGAATAGTCTTTCAATTGCTCCAATTTAACTCCGTCTAAGCCAAAAAAAAAAAATCATCTACTTGCTCTAAATGTCTCAAAGTCGGAGTTTCATCTACAACAATATTTGCACTAAATTAAGTAAAGAAATTCACTCAAATATAAAATATAATTTAATTTTATAAACACAAATAAGTGTGTAAACACCTTTGTCACTTCCTCCAACATTGGAGGGAGAAAGAAAGCTAAAAAAATGACTATTTTTATTTTATTTTTTGGAGTAGTGGAATGCATGTACGTGTGAAAAATAATGATGACTGCTCAACAATATTTATTTTATTATTTTAATTTCTCAAAAAAAATTCTGCAATCAATATTTAAGCATGTACTCTTAGTACACTTGCTATTGAACTTTTGCTGCAATTTTATCATTCGCAATCACATTATTTAATTCTTAGTTCATGTCATTAATTTTTATTTTTTATTATTTATTTGTATCTTATTTTTGTAGCAGGGATTTTTTTTTTTTTTTTTTGGGTAAGATCTACCAACTTTAAAATGTATATATTATTTGATAATATATTAACATTAAAAAAAATTCTATTTAACTAAATAATCAAACTCATTTAGATCAATTTTAAAAAAATTTCAAAGCAAATGATTTTTCAATTTTCAATTTTTTGTTTTGAAAATCAATTTTTAATAATTACAAATCAACGCATTTTCTACAATATTAAAACGGGCCCTTGAAACAAAATAAAAAATAAAAAATAAATTCAAATTTCAAAACTAAAAATTACAACACAAACTAAAGAGGGACTAATTGATTACTTTAGAAGTAGTGAAATAGAGATCAAGGCTGAAAGACGAGAAAATGATGAAGTTCATATAATGAGAAGTAGATCTCAATATAGGCAAAATGGCAACAAAGATTACCAAAAAAGGTCAACAGTAGAAAGAAGGGTAGCAGCAGGTCAAGAGCAAAGAAGGAAATTTTTTGTGGTATATGCAATGTGTACATAATGGTGTCCATAATGTACACGTGGCTGCGACGCGACAGGCAACCCCTCAACAAGGGACCGTCATGTGTACATTATGGACACCATTATGTGCACATAGCATTTTTTTTTATTTGACCTCATTTTCAAATAGACAAATACGGATACAAGTGAAGTGTATTTGTTAATAAATTCTATTGATGAAACAACTTAATTATATCTATCTTTAAATAAGCCTCGTATGAATGAGTGATTTCTTGAACAGAACTTTTACTTGTTCAAATAAAAATTAAGATGAAGAAGGGTCAGGAACGACGAATTTCTTTATGATAAATAGATCCATTTTGTTCTGGTGCTTCTTATCATATGATATTCCATAAATATTGATTTAAAATTTTGTACGATTTTGATCTATGCCATGATGTGATACCGTTGAATGCAAAGTTGCTCGAATACGTGACATTACTTTAAAATTTTAACATTGAAAAGAGTCTTTATCAAAAGTAAACTTTATGGGTGGTTTTAAAAAATGTGAAAATGTAGAGGAAGTCTTTATAATTACTATAAACCTCATGGGGGTTTATGTAAATTTCCTCATTTTGTGTACTGATAATATAATTAAAAAAAGACTGAAATAGTGGTGAAGTCAATATCATCCATAGATAATTAGACAAGTGGGTGACAGTGGCATCGCAGGATTGTCAATCTGTCCCCCACTATGCTCTCAATTATTGAATAATTGCAATTAGTTTTTGTTTGTCATTGTCGCATTCTCCATTTGTCCATTATTTGTACGCTCATAATTTTATTTCCCACATGCTTCATCTGAGAAGAATTAATGGTTGGCCGTCAGCATCAGGTGATTTGATTCGAATTTTTCAAAAATCAAAATTATACATTAAATTTCTTGTATTTCATAAATAAAATTATTCGGTTTCATGTAATTAGGGGAACCTAAATAAACCGTTCGGGTTTGGTTCTATAATGATAATTTTATTATTAGAAAAATAAGTCAGTATACTTAAAGCCTGTTTGAGCCTCATTTTCTTGTGAAAATTGCATTTTGCAACAGTGATTTGATAGAAAATGTATGGTTAAAAATAAGAATTTTTTTTTTTTTTGAATTTGTGTGAATGTTATTTTATTTAAAAATATGGTTAAAAATAAGAGAAAAATGTATTTTAAAAATAATGAGAGTCAAAAAATGGCTTAATTAATGAAATGATATCTAAATTTACGCATTGAATAACTTGACTTTTTTGAATTTCTAAAATTATACATAGGTTTTCTTTACATTGGTATTAAGAAAGTCAACATAATTGTATTTACAACAAAATACTTATTTTTCCTTCTTAATGACTAGGGCTAGAGCTAGAGCTTTCGAAAATATTAGAAGGTGGGGTGTCCAAAAAAAATAAAAAATAAAAAAGGGACCACCCACTTTTGGTTTCAATCCATTCTGATTTGGCCCCCCGTAGAGGGTGAACCAATTGTAATTTGGGTACCCGCTTTTGGTTTCAGTCCATTCTTGTAATTTGGGTACCACCCACTTTTGGTTTCAGTCCATTCTGATTTGGGCCATCGTAGATAGTTTACTTATAAATAAGGGGTTAAATTTATCAATGATCACCCAATTTTATACTTTGTGTCACTGTCACGAAAGACTTTTGAAAAGTTAAAAGTTGTTTTTGAAATTAAACTTTTTTTTTTTGGATAAATTTGAGCAATTTTTTGAACATATTTTGTCTAATTAAAAGAGTTAAAAAATCTTACCCAATTTGACTTTTTCGGGTTAATAGCACAAATGGTCACTGAACTTTGCAAAAAAATTTCATAGGGTAATTGAACTTTAAAAATCACCAAAGTCATCACTGAACTTTGCAAAAGGTTTACACGGGATTGCTGAACTTTGCAAAAGGTTTCCACGAGTCACTAAACTTTAAAAATCATTCCAATAATCACTAAACTTTACACAAAGTTTCTGAGGGGTCACTAATTCAGTAATCCCCTGAGAAACCTTTTGCAAAGTTCATTGACCATGTGAATTTTTTTTAAAAAGTTTAGTGATTAATGAAGTGATTTTTAAAGTTTAGCGACCCAGTGTAAATTTTTTGCAAAGTTCAGTGATGACTTGAGTAATTTTTAAAGTTCAGTGATCGTGTAAAAACTTTTTGCAAAGTTCAGTGACCATTTGAATTATTAACCCGACTTCTTCAAAAAGAAGTATCTAGAAGAAACATAAATATTAGTGAAAACTACCCCAAATATGCCCAAATTTGATGAAAAGTAAAGAACCTATCCTCATAGCCGAACATGCTTAATGTCAACTGTCAACCTCTATACTCGTTCCACCACAAGCAACTTCCTCAGATGCATGTCATTTTCCTTTCGTGCAAATTAATAAGCTTGTCGAGTGACAATTTATAAAATAAAAATGTTTTTGTCCACAAATTGTGCTGTGAATCCAATTTTTCTTTCTTAATTCACACCCTTTGTGGCCATTGATACTCAAATATCCATTTAATTTTTATTTTTTTTACTCAACGCATGAATTTATCGTATTTTTAGCATAATCCAAACTTTTGTTTTGGTAAAAAAAAAAAAAAAATGGTACTGTCACCTAATCCACTGCTAATAAACTTTATAAAGCTTGACAAACATAAATTTGTCTTGTTATTTATTTCAACCACAGCCGAACTTTTATTTTCTTTATAAAAATTTAGTTTTTCAAGCGGGGCTCACCAGGACACTCACAAGCCCCACCAATGTATCAAATAATAATAATAATAAAAAAACAAATTATGCGCTGGCCTACCTATGTGAGTGCCATGTAAGGTGAAGCATGGTTCTTTAAAGAAAATATTGATTCTTAAATATATTGTTTTACATGCTAAATTAGTATCGAAAGTATATTCTTGAGGTCGGACGATACTTTGTTTTTTAGCAAACAAGCAATGAGACAATTAGGGTAGTTATCGTGATTTTGATGTGGGATTAGTTGTCCTAACCCACGTGTAAACAGGACAATTCACAAATGTGTGGATGTAAACCTTGACATTTAACCAAATAATTAATAAATGAAAAGTGGAAGAAAATACGACAAAAAAGTAATAAGTAAAAATCCCAATAATGATACTAAATTCAAGATCATCAATCATCTAATTTAGGCCTAATCAATTATAATAATTACTTAAAAGAGACTTTATTCAAAATGCAATAATCAACATCAAAAGTCGTCATCGCTTTCTTATCTACAAGCAATGTCCAAAACCATAGCCATAGCAGCCAACTGGAAATTTTTTATTGGCTTTGTAAATATTAAAATAGGCACTGGATATCTGCATATACTCATCAATCGGGAAAAAAAGCAAAAAATGGACCTCAACTTTTAATCATATTTCTTATAGGTACCCAAACTTTCAATTTCCTCTAATCCATATCCAAACTTCCAAATATATTTCTCAAAGTTTTGAGTTTCCCTAATTCATACCCGATGGCTAATGCACATTGTGAATGTGTGGTACCATTTAATGATTCGAATAAATTTGATTTCATCTATTGTGTTGTTGAATTATGACATTATGGTTTTAATAACTGCTGAATGAGGGTGTGAGAGTATTTGGCTTCAACATAAAATTGGCATTTTAGAGAGGTTTGGGACCATTGATTTTGGGAAGAAGAATGGTTTGGAAGGAAAATTGTCATACTAGAGAATTAGTGTTTAGAGGAATTGGATTGTGATACAAAGAGTGCAAGTTGCAGAGTTTGAGATAATGCAATTTATGTGTTGCTAGAGGGGTTAACATTGTCAATTGCCATGTAAAATCGGACTATTTGAGTTAACGATTGGTTAAATTAGGAATGGATGCGAAACGCTCATTTGATATGGCTTTTAAAAAAATCAAAGCTGCTTCTAAGTTTTAGAAGCTACTTTTTATGATTTTACGATTTTCTGAAAATATCTTATTTAATCAAAAGATCTTTAGAGGAAATTTATCTAAAATAACTTTATCAGAAAGTTTTTATACAAGAAACAGAAGTTTGCCAACCAAGCCCTTGAAAGTGTAGGGTTTAGGAAAAATTGAAATTTGATTAGCCTATAAGAAAAGCCTGGTTAAATTAGGTACAAATGATAAACGTATTTGGAAGTTTGAGTATGGCTTTTAAAAATTGAAACTTTGTATACCTATAAGAAATGCAGTTGAAAGTTAAGGTATCATTTGTGGTTTTTACTCTAGGTAACTTCGTCTAAATTAATCAAATAGGGACCCCAAAACCACCCACCACACTGTGCATATGTTTCTGACTTCTTGTATTTAATCTAGCCCATCATCATTCATTCCTAGAGAGAGAGAGAGAGAGAGAGAGAGAGAGTTGATTATCAACTTAATTTGAGAATAAGTTTTGAGCAGGAAAAAGAAGAAAGAATTGGAATCAGTTGAAGGAAAAGAAGATGGCTCAGATTTTGCTCCATGGAACCCTCCATGCAACTATTTGTGAGATTGATAAGCTGCATATTGGATTTTTTCATAAGGTACTTTTTCTAAGCAAAGTATATTTCTTTTTCCCTCTTGAACTGTTTTCTGGATTTTCGAAAGTGTAAATTTCGAAGAAGGAACGCTCATATTTTAGAGTTTCATGAAAACGAAAGCGTTAACAAATAAATAAATAAGTATTAAGTTTAGTTGAGAATTATATTAGTCTTGCTCTTTAAAAAAATTGAGATCCATAAAAGAATATTGGGAATATATTGTTGTAGAATTAAACAAATTAAATTTTAAATCATGCTACTTGTATAATGTTGATTGACAATTTCACATTTGTTAGCATTACGTTCATCCAATTTAAAAATTATTTTTTAAATCAACTGTTCAGATTTTGACAACACTAAGATTGTCTGAGATTGTCGATAATGGTTGTCGACAACGATTGTACGGATAGCTTCATTGTTAAATATTTAACATCTAATAAAAATAGAGAAATGTGGTGGTGGTAGCCCAACATTAACTTTTGCATACCAAATTCTGTGGCTATAATTGCACTAAAGTCCCTGGAAGATAAAATCAAAAAAATCACGGATAAGATCGGGTAGTAAAATTGTACTGTCGGTACCTTCATATAGTAAATTGATATTTATAACATTTAAAAAAGCAAGTTGATTTTAAACTTTTGATTATAATTGTACAATTAGTCCTAACTGTAGAAATTGTCTAAACTAGTCATCGTTTGACAATCATTATTTCAAAATTCTTCTTTTTATATACTCATTTTCAATTATACATTTACACAATAAAATATTTTGCATGTAAATTCAAAAAATTTCACTACTTTTTAATCACACATTTTTCTTACTATTACTTTACCCAAACAATGATTGTCAAATAGAAGCTAAATAACCACATTACACTCTGTGTCGAACTTTGTGAAACTCATTTTGTTCTTCCACTTGAATTGCTACTTGGAAAATTTGAAGTGAGAAATATTTTAACGCAGGCCGCGTGTCATTTTGGGTGTGTTTGATGAATATTATTGAGAAAATAATGTATTTTAAATAGTGATACGATGAGAAATATGTGGTTAAAAAGTAAAAAAAAAAGTTATTGATACGATGAAAAATATTATTTTATTGAAAAATGTGTGATTGAAAATGGGTTTTGAAAGAATGTGTGTCAAACAGGGGCTTAATAAAAATCGAATGGTTTCTATATTTGAAAAGTGATTTTGCAACCCCTTGCTTGTTTTACAATAAATTAAGGACTGATAGTGAAAATATTCCAAACTTGTTCAACTTGTGTGTGTACAAATGGTCCATCAAAAAGCGTTTTGGACTTTAGTTCCTGCATCTAACTTATTTTACATCTCAACCATAGAACATGAAATTAAAATTAGTGAGGTTGACGAACAAAGAAAAGGATATCATAGTATTTGTATTTAATATTTTCAACCATGATTTTTATCTCTTTATGAATATTAAGACATGTGATTACATCTTAAAAAGTCAACTTTGTTAAAGAACTTGTTCAAATTTTTGTATGTTAATATATATTTCAATAATTAATCAATATGAGATTTATTTTTTAATATTACTGTAAGATGATGACTCGTTTGAACATACAAAATTTGAAATATGTGTACTAGTTTGAGTCTTAATCGGACCGAATTATCTATGGAAACTTAATGTAACTCTGATAAACTTGAAATATGTGTACTAGTTTGAGTCTTAATCGGACCGAATTATCTATGGAAACTTAATATAACTCTGATATCATGTTATGATTTGAAATTTCATCTTAAAAAATCAATTTTATGAAGAGGCGTAATCAAAACTTTTATATGTTGGTCTACATTTCATTAATAAATTGATATTGAATTTACCCCTAAACAATGAATGCCTTCAAGGAAGAAATCGTAGCAAGTAGTAGATCTTGATATGAAACAATAGTTTTTGAAGTCGTAACCATTATGATATATTATCTAATATCTTGCCACTTGACTCTAGATCCAATATTTGCTCGAGTATAGTGGAAGTTCCAAGAATGTACCTACTTTTTTGCAAGATAAATAAAATAATTCTTCAGATTTTCATATCAGTGAAAGAGTTAAGAGAATTAGGCTACTGATCTTAGGGTTTTCATTATCAATGAAATTAAGAATTTTTGTAGGTGAAACTTCACTATTATTGTCATTGGCTAAAAACCATAATTACTTGTTAATTTTAATTTTTTGGTAAAGTTAAAGCCAAACTTTTTTAATTATCGAAGTTAAACCATAATCACTATTCACTGTGAACCTTGTTTTTTACTAGTTTTATGGTAATTATCGAAGTTAAAGCCAAACTTCACTACTTTGTTTTACTAAAATTTTTATTACGTCTATCTTATTTATTTGTAAAAAGAGTTAATTATTTTGCTAAGGTGGTGGAAGGCATCGAGGGAGTCGTGGGTTTTAGGAAAACTGCTTCAGAATTATATGCAACAGTTGATTTAGAAAAAGCTCGTGTTGGTCGAACAAGATTGCTAGAACATGACTCAAACCCACGGTGGTTCGAGCAATTTCACATTTACTGCGCTCACATGGCTTCACAAGTTGTGTTCACTGTAAAAATTGACAATCCAATTGGGGCAGAACTAATTGGAAGAGCCTACATGCCTGTTAAAAATCTACTTTCTGGTGAAGAAATCGATGCATGGCTCGATATCCTTAATGAACATCATAAACCTATTCATGGACATTCCAAAATTCATATTAAGTTGCAATTCTTCGAGGTTACTAGAGAATGTTGTTGGGGTCGAGGTGTTAAAAGTCCGAAATATCCTGGTGTTCCTTTCACATTCTTTGCTCAAAGAAATGGATGTAGAGTTACTCTTTATCAGGATGCACATGTACCTGATCATTTCGTACCGAAGATACCTCTTGCGGGTGGAAAGTTTTACGAGCCACACCGGTGTTGGGAAGACATTTTCGATGCGATCTCTAACGCGAAACATTTGATTTACATAACGGGTTGGTCTGTTTATACAGAAATAACCTTGGTGAGGGATACAAGGAGGCATAAACCAGGAGGGGATATGACTCTTGGAGATCTACTTAAGAAAAAGGCAAATGAGGGTGTTCGGGTTTTGCTTCTTGTTTGGGATGATAGAACTTCGGTAAATATACTTAAGAAGGACGGATTAATGGCTACGCACGATGAAGAGACGGGAAATTACTTTCGAGGAACTGAAGTTCATTGCGTGTTATGTCCACGCAATCCAGACGATGGACGGAGCATAATACAGAACATAGAAATCGGCACCATGTTTACGCATCACCAAAAAATTGTTGTGGTAGATAGTGAAATGCCTAATGGGAATCCAGAAAGGAGGAGGATTGTGAGTTTTGTAGGGGGAATTGATCTTTGTAATGGGAGATATGATACACAATTTCATTCCCTTTTTAGGACTTTGGACACAGCCCATCATGATGATTTTCATCAGGCTAATTTTCGGGGTGCTACGATTAAGAAAGGCGGTCCGAGGGAGCCCTGGCACGACATTCACTGTCGATTGGAAGGGCCTGTTGCTTGGGACGTGTTGTTCAATTTCGAGCAGAGATGGAGGAAACAAGGCGGGAAGGATTTGCTTTTGGAATTACACGAACTTCAAAAGATTTTAATTCCGCCTTCTCCGGTTATGTATCCGGACGACCACGAGACGTGGAATGTTCAGGTATAGCGGAGTTTTATGTTAGTCACTGAACTTTACTTTAAGTTCGTCTTTTGATTTTGTCGAATGACTAACAATGGTTTCTATACCGATATTCAGGTATTTCGATCCATTGATGGTGGAGCAGCGTTTGGCTTCCCCGAAGAACCGGAGAATGCAGCTCGATCCGGCCTAGTAAGCGGGAAGGATAACATCATCGACAGAAGCATTCAAGATGCTTATATCTACGCCATTCGCAGAGCAAAGAATTTCATCTACATCGAAAATCAGTACTTTCTTGGAAGCTCTTTCTCATGGTATTCGACTGATATCAAAGACGAAGATATTGGTGCATTGCACCTAATTCCAAAGGAACTTTCTTTAAAGATTGTGAGTAAAATTGAAGCTGGAGAGAGATTTACAGTGTACGTTGTGCTTCCGATGTGGCCAGAGGGATACCCAGAGACTTCATCAGTGCAGGCTATATTGTGTTGGCAAAAGAAGACTATGGAAATGATGTACACGGATATAGTACAAGCACTTAAAGCAAAAGGAATTGTGGCAAACCCTAAAGATTATTTGACATTCTTTTGCCTTGGTAATAGGGAAGTAAAAAAGCCTGGAGAATATGAACCTTCAGAAAAGCCAGATCCTGATACAGATCATAGTAGAGCTCAAGAAAATAGGAGAGGAATGATCTATGTTCATGCCAAGATGATGATCGGTAACATATTTGTTTTTCGCATCTTGCTTTCATAGTCGTTCAACAGGTTGAATATCTTGATGAAATAGTTCAATATGTTACCGGACGGAGTTCACATATCACACCATCACCTATTTATGAAAGAATAATGCTATCTATCATTAGTAAGGCAAAGGTGGCGGCGGCGGTTACCCTTATTCATCGTCCGATAGAGTAATGATGCATTTTAATGCAATGGACAATGATTCAAGAGGTTCAATGTCACCTACATCGATGATACAGATGATCGATAGCATTAATCTTTATGAAGTGACACGAATCTAAAAATAGGGCGCTGTTTCTATATTATTGGCTTGTTTTCTTATTTTACAAGCTTGCACTTATTTTTCCTTTGAAAGATCAAAATGATCAATCATCAAAAAATTCTAAATATGTATAATGAAATTCATTTTGCAGTGGATGATGAATACATAATCATAGGATCTGCCAATATAAATCAGAGGTCAATGGACGGAGCTAGAGATTCAGAAATTGCCATGGGAGCCTTTCAACCATATCATCTATCTAAAAGGCAGCCAGCAAGGGGACAAATTCATGGCTTCAGAATGGCACTTTGGTATGAACATTTAGGCATGCTTGATAACACTTTCTGTCATCCACAGATTTTGGAATGCATCACAAAGGTAAATAAAATAGCTGAAAATAATTGGGATCTTTTTACGCGTGAAACCTTCGAAAGAGACATGCCTGGCCATCTGATGAATTATCCCATCGGAGTAGACTCCGAAGGAAAGGTGACCGAGCTGCCGGGAATGGAGAACTTCCCAGACACCAAGGCTCCAATTCTCGGCGCTGTAGTGGGGTATTATCCTCCGATTCTCACCACTTAAGTATGACGCTTTGTTTTCATCTCGGTATTTTGGAAGCGAGATTGTTGATGGTTGCGTTGTATGTCTTTCCGACTTTATGTGATCGGATTTTTTTTCAAGTGTGTTGACTCTTTCGGACAATAAATAATAAATGTTGGAATGTTTTTCGAATATGTTTAGCTCGTATTTGATTGTCCTAACATTGAGGAACAAAGGGGCAGGACTACCAGAAACAACAATTTACAAACAATAAATTCTTTGTACACGTACATAACATTAAAATAATACTACAATACCATAATACAACATAAATATCATTTGCTTTTTAAGAAAGATAATTAGAAATTGTAATACTTTTATAGGTGGTACAAAAATAAATTTCATTTTCCGATATTAATGCAAGTCAATATCTACTTCCTTGTCTTGAACACTTGGCCAGACGAGGAAAAAAGCATGTAAAACGAAAAAACAAAAATAATGATTTTGCACAGAGTCATTTTCAAGTCCAATGTCAAAATCACTATCCACACTCTTTCACGCGCTAACATGACATTGGAAGGTTCTAAAAATTAGTGATGAATAACATTACTCTTTACTAGAATCTCGATTCTTCAAAAATCAATAAAACCAACTCATTATTCCTTTGGTTGACCTAACTTAGGATCTTTATAGCAATGAAATATGCTATGTGTACAAACTAAGTTCACAAACTTGATTTACAAATTATGCGTTGACAACATTTAAGCCAATCATTTTAAAAACAGTTTTTGAAATCAATGAAAACAAATGATCTAGATCTTGCCAACACTTAGTTTGTAAACAAACAATGTTTGTACAACTAGATTAATTGCTATAGCAATACTGTTGGAAAAATAAAAAGAATTCAATAGGGTTAATCGTATTGATTGCTCGAGGTGTTAGATATCGGATTACTGATTAGTGTAATTTCTCTTAAAAGTGAATATTTAAGCCTCTTAGACTAGTGCAAGCGCAAGCCGTGCTAAAATGGCCGCCTAGGGTGGCTGGTTTTAGAGTCGCTGATTTAATGGATCAAATCGAACTCTTGACTTGAGTTTTGATTTGAATTTATTTTATTTTTTCACAAATATCATCTTCACATATTTCACCTATAAATACTACAATTTCAATTCTAAAATTTCAAACTTTTTCTACTTTCACTAGCAATATTCATTAATCTTTTGAATTCTCTCATAATATTGATACAACTTGTTTTGTATTTGTAATCCTCTCTGTTTGCAATCCGTTTATTATTCGACTTACACAACTTAGAAAAAGTTTTTACTCTTTATTTGTATATTTTCTAGTGTATTTTCTTATTTTACATAATGGATCTTAAATCATCAAGTAATTCATTCATGTGTAGATAGTTGGGTCTTATACGAAACAGCAAGTTACCGTACTACTTTTGATGAAATGAAAAAATGTTTGAAGTTGTTCTTGAAAAAATATGCAAGTAATGTTTAACTTTTTATTTGATTCACAATCATATAAAGCAGATGATATTTTAGTCATCTTGCATCAAGCTCAAAATTATTTTTAAAGGGCCACGCAGCTCGCAAGTTGAACCGAAAAATTGGCCAATGAGATGGTTCGTACTTGGCTTGCGGCTAAATTCGTCTATTACCAACCCTACTCGAACTTAAGAAATTGGAGAAATAAAAATAAAAGTTTGCACCTACCTTAAAATATAGAAACCACAAGTCATGAGCCCGATGAATCAAGATGTGACATATACCTTGTTAATTGTTTAATTAATTTAGTCTTTGTAATCCTCTTAAGGATGCTAATGACATCAACCATGAAGTCTTTATTTACGTGCGGTACACGAGCAAAAATTAGGAGACCATCCCTATTGGAATTGAGTATCAGTGTAGGTGGCAATTATATATCATTTAATAATATATTCATTTAAATGCAAAATTACATGACTCATTTAATTAAATATATCATTTAATATCATATAATTATCAAATGGATCTTAAATCATCAAGTAATACATTCATGTGTAGATAGGGCCGTACTACTTTTCATGAAACGAAAAAATGTTTGAAGTTGTTCTTGAAAAAATATGCAAGTAATGTCTAACTTTTTATTTGATTGACAATCATATAAAGGAGACGATATTTTAGCTATCTTGCATCAAGCTCAAAATTATTTTTAAAGGGCCAAGCAGCTCGCAAGTTGAACCGAAAAATTGGCCAACGAGATGGTTCGTACTTGGCTTGCTGCTAAATTCGTCTATTACCAACCCTACTCGAACTTAAGAAATCGGAGAAATAAAAATAAAAGTTTGCACCTACCTTAAAATATAGAAACCATAAGTCATGAGCCCGATGAATCAAGATGTGACATATACCTTGTTAATTGTTTAATTAATTTAGTCTTTGTAATCCTATTAAAAATGCTAATGACATCAACCATGAAGTCTTTATTTACGTGCGGTACACGAGCAAAAATTAGGAGACCATCCCTATTGAAATTAAGTATCAGTGTAGGTGGCAATTATATATCATTAAATGATATATTCATTTAAATGTAAAAT
>CAIGRN010178546.1:0-31766 GCA_903798345.1 Fraxinus anomala
TTATTTTACTAGAGTTGGAGTTAATGGAACTTAATTTGTTGATATTTGCATAATCTAAAGAAATTTCGGTGTCAACTATCACCTTGTTGACCTTACAGGCCTTCGTTTGGCTGCTTTTGATGGTGGTAATGCCATTTTTCGTGAGGAACGTCATAGGAATGTCTGAAGGTAATAGCCCATAACTCTTTCAAGGCATGTCTTCCCAAGACTCCATGATAGGCAACAATCTACGATAATGAATTCCATATAATGATGTGCCACCAAGGGATTTTTTCCCATTTTGACCACAAGAGTAATCTTACCTCTTAAGATGATTCTATAGTCTATGAACCCATAGAGTAAAAAGGTCATGAGGATGAGCTCATGGCCCACTAGCATCTAGTTGTACCTAGCTCCAAAAATAATGTTGACAGGACTTTCGTTGTCCATTAACATACGCTTTAACCCATTGCAAGCTATAATTGCCTTTACTACTAAAGTATCACAATAAGGATAGTTTACACACACCATATCTTCCTCGAAGAAGGTGATTGGCTTGACCATCCTTGCACTAAAGGGTCGATTATTGACTATGTAGCTAGCCATTGGGATCCATAACCTATCTAGAGTTGTTCTTCTGGTCATTTTTTGGACACTCTACCCATGTAAGGTCCCCTAAAGATTATGTCTATATTTCGAATTGGTGCGTTATCATAATTGGTCGAGGGATCTCTTCATTTTCTTTGCCCATTTTTGGGTCTTTTCCTCTCCTCCTCGTTTTTTTGTAGCGATGTGGATTATCTCTAGGAGTATGTATCGCCTCTTCTTGCCTAGGTTGTTTGACTTACCTCGACGAGGGTAAATTTCCTTGTAGGAGCCGATCTCTCCTAAGTTCACAGCTCCATGCCTCATGTCTTAGACACGTTGAAATGGGCTCTCCTTCTTTCTTGGATAGGAAGTTGTTTAGAAATTATCCATTGAGATTCGGCCAACTCCTATTGCTTCCAAAGTGGAGCTTGTTGTACCACATTTTTGTTGTCCTATAAAGGATCGGATGGAAAGCTCTACACTTCGATGCAGGAAAAGCTCCTCTCAAGCCTATCTGGATCTTGTAGTTATTGTGGTATTCCTCTAGGTCACCACTCCCTTCGTACGCTGGCATCTTAGGAATATGAAGTGGTCCGAGAGGTGGGCATTCTAAAGTTCCTATGAGAATGGAAGATTGTTATCATCATTGTCGAGCTAAAAAGACCTACATGTCCTATACTCCTCATTATCAGCTTGATAACAAGGTAATTGGAAGTTCATAATTTATTCCCTTGTAGCCTCGACTGATCTCAACTCTTACCATTTTCTGTCTATGGTGAACATCTAAGGCCTATTCCTAGGCATTTGTTCATGTAGCCTGAATATGTAAGGCTGGTTTCATGGCCTATTTATGGTACTTTAACGCCTAATCTGTCGAAGACGTTAGCATATTTTTCAAGTCTATGCTCTTGCACATAGACGAGAGGAAAGTTGTCATCTCCATCGAATGGGTCATTCTTAGGTTGGCCCACATGGTGATCCTGAAAGACAAACTCATATTCTTTTCAATAGGGATGACGTTTCTCCTACACATATGAAAATGAGCTATGTCACTGTACCCCTTCTTCTTTCTCGTTGATTCCTCCATTGGGCTTAATATCTTGGAAGATGAGTGGTTGAGGCATTTGCATACCTCGTTTGTGACTTCATTTATTGGAGGAGTTGTTGCATTCCGAAATTTTGCTTCGTGATGTTCCTCATGGCTTCGACTTCTCTAGTGAGGCATGAATCAACCCTACTGCCTCTGCAATATTGAGGTCGGCGATGAGCATCACGAGCTCAAAGGGCCTCTTCTTCAAATATATCCATTGCCACTCTTTATAGATTTCTATTTTCTTCACTAGCACTCATGTTAGGTGGACACCTCTTTTCTTCGAATTGGGATTTTTTTAGTAGATTTTTCTCTTCAAAGTTTGCTCTCTTTCAAGGAAAACTTGAAACACCCAAGAATGAATAATACATAGGACTTTTCTCTTCAAGACTTCGACTTGTTCTTTATTCATGAACAAAACATTTTTCAGGGAAGAAATATATACACTTTTTTTTTGTGAACTTTTCTCATAAGGTTTACTCATGATTAATAATGTGATTTCCCAAAATGGATGTTTACCTTAGTTTCTGACCAATGACGTGGCCAACAAATCTCGACTCCACTCACATCCGCGCGTATAGCTCCTGTATACTTGGACAAATTCTTAAAAGCATGTGAGTTTTGGTGAACTCCTGTCGCGATGAATTAAACTGACCGAGTTACAGTAATAATACTATGAGCGTGCAATATTTCATTACCTTTAAATGGAACTAAGTACGAGGTTTTATAATAAAAGATGTAAAGTGATCACCGGTGGATGAAAAGACATGTGGCCTTATCTTAACGATCGAGAGACATCTTCTCCTAGGTATCATGCTATCATTCTTAGGTTTAGGGGACATTTAATAATTCTAAAAAGTAGTTATGCGACGTAGGCATGACATTTGAATAGTAGACTAACAAGTTCACTGTGAGACATTTATTGTGGACATGTCACCCTAATCAATTATTCCGAAGATCTCGTATGGAAGATATGTTGAAAGCGGTGAAACAAGAAGTTGCCTTCTTATGTTGAGATGCCAATCACTTCGAATTTAATCTGAAGCTAGTTACGACACCTCACCTAGGCCATGAAAGGTCGGCCTCTACATGACACTTTGATTGAAGTGATACATCACTTAGACTACCTGTATTTTATAGTCTCGGTTAAGTCAAGTAGGATAATGAGAGTAGAGTGCAAGCTAGATTAGGCTTGCTTGCTGGCTATCATGCGGTCGATGCTTAGAGTCTCATCGGATGAAGCGTAACAAAATCAAACGTCATTTCGCTCAAAATTAATTAAGCATCCCATTGACCTCATTTTTGGGCTCGCGTACTACAATGAACTACTAAGTCCTATACCGTAAAAATAAATTCAGAAAAAATCAAAAATATTTTAGGTTCACACAACATTAAGAACGTGAACACAAGTCCTGAACCTAATATAAATAATTAGATTCAAACTTCGAAAATTATTTATTATCAATTAAATTTATAGAGATTTGTGGCAGGAATGTTGATTGTCATTTGTGATACAGCCTTGACTCGTAAAGTACTCATGAATGAGAATGTTAAACATTTCAAGCATTACTTCGGAACCAATGAGCGAAAAACATGTGACATGTTAAATAAAACAAGAAAATGTAATAGATTCAGTTGAAACTCACTAATCAACGACTAACACGTCATCAAAGGAAAAGACAAAGACTTAATTACATTCATGACTTCATCAGAAATCTATAAATAGGTATAATTGGGAACAAAAAATGATATAAAAAGTTGAATACACTCCTTTCAAATAATCATTTCCTTCCCAACTCTCATTTTCAGTAAAATTCAGTGAGTTGGAGGTAAAAATTCTGAGAAATTTATTTATCTCGAGTAATGTACCCCCACAGAGTAAGCACCAACAACTATTCACGCCTATGCACTTAGCGATTTGGGGATCTTTTCTAGTTGAATAATTATAGGCAAGAATCAATTGGTCACTTAACTTTCAGCTAAATATTAATTGGTCACTTATCTTCAAAGCATTTCAATTCAATCACTCAACTTACAATTAGTTTCGCTTTGGTCACTCCATTCTGAAGAGATTCTTGCCAAGATCATTGATCTCCCTTCAAGCCATATGGACATATGGGATGCCCAAGCATTGATTGAGGACGTTAACTTTTAACGTAAAATTATATCATGTCAGTTTCTGGTATCCATGTGATTTTCTCTGAATTTAATTAACGGTTGTTAGCGCAGTCACTTTAAGAGGTATCTTAAAATACGATTAGGGATGAATTGGTTGACACAACCAAGAGGCAATATACATCTATGCAATCAGTGCATTTCCAAATTCAAAATAAGAACGGAGAATCAGATTGATTTAGTTTGATTATAAAACCAAAAATAATTCACTTTTAGTTAAAACTGAACCAAACCGATCAGTTTGGTCTAGTTCCACTGGTTCTGAGTAATTTTATCCACCCATAATCTGAAACCCCAGTAACTGTTCAGGAATATGACAGTTTCTAAACTATGTTGCCCTAATAAGAAACAACACTAACCCCACTATGATAGAGAGAACCACAACCAAAATAGCCACCATCGGGCTTAAATCGGTTGATTTAGCAGATTTTCTGTTTGTGCTCCCTCCACTTCTCTTTGAGACAACATTATCTGTTTTAGCTGCTGATGAGTCGTGAGCTGCAATGTCCCAAAAGGATTTGGTGGTCGAAGTTATCAAAGGGGGGGCTTCGTATTCTGGCTCCAAAATTTCTGAAGCATCTGTTGGGGCTTCCATGGACATCAGGTCAACACAATTATCTTTCACAACCTGACAATAATAATATAAGAGGTAAGTTACATCTCTTCAGTAATACCACATAATGTCCCAAGTACATGATCAATGGGATAGCCAGAATAACATAGGCAGGTTCGAACAGATTAAGAACTGGTCTGAATCAACAACTTTGCTAAATGTCAACAGTTTTTACATTTTCGCAACTGTAATAAAACCATTTATAATCATCTATGCCTGTTAAGAGTGTTAAATATATCAAAGGTCCACGAGCTATCATATGCTACAGTGGACTAAGCTAAAAAATTACTTAATTCATAAAAGTTAGAATAACAAACCTCAACTGTCTCGGAGGGCTCTATGTAATCACAAATGTATGTACCCTCCAGCCATGGAATGAAAACTCTTCGAGGAAATGAAATGTTGTATTGTTTTCTGTTCAGGAAAAGATAATCAACAGTTCCAGTCAGTTCAAATAGCCCAATAGCTACCTCCAAGCAAAAGATATAACAGCATACATTAGGGAAACAAGTGTTGGATTGAGCCCCATACCCAATCTGAGAACTAATTATAAATGAAATTAATTTTTTTATTTCAGTAGTTCAAATGTAAACTATTTAGGTTCGAATGAAAAAAAATTATAGATGCATAGAAGATTTCCTAGTTCAAAATAATAAGATGGTAAAACTCTAGTAGAGAGAGAAAAAATTCTTTTAGAGGGCTATAAGCCGTCTTCCCAATTTTGGTTGTTTCAAACAACTAAAAATGACTTCAAAATTTTCTGGGGGCCAAGTTTGGGAGAATTTCTAGAAACGTTTTTCACAACTACCAAAAATACTTTAAATCCTTCTGAAAATTACTTTCAGAAAATTTTCCAGAGACTATACTACCAAAGAGGCATAAAAAAAGTTCTTTGTGGATTTTTTTTTTTTAATCAAATATTCTACACTGATGATCCTATTAGGAAATGATATAGCATGTAATGAACTAAGAATGAATGAAATAAAAATCAAGGAACCACGGTAGCATCGCGTCTAATAAAGCACACAAATTGTATTGATTTGAGAAATAAACGCACACAACCCTACGGATTCTATTAGGAAATGATATAGCATGTAATGAACCAAGAATTAATGAAATAAAATCAAGGAACCACAGTAGCATCATGTCTACTAAAGTACGGAAATTGTATCTGATT
The DNA here is from genome assembly GCA_903798345.1 of Fraxinus anomala. Taxonomy (NCBI): domain Eukaryota; kingdom Viridiplantae; phylum Streptophyta; class Magnoliopsida; order Lamiales; family Oleaceae; genus Fraxinus; species Fraxinus anomala. The sequence continues at coordinate 5,623 of CAIGRN010178546.1, forward strand.
TGAGAAACAAACGAACAAGCAACCCTACGAGGCTCACACTCAATACACTAGACATGGTTTGTAAGACATAAAATTCCTGATAATGCATGCAAAAGAAGCAAGAAATCTGATATAAGCACATTCCTTAATAGTTCTTTTTTTTTCTCGTCTCTCTTTCTTTTTGGTTTAGAAACATTCTATATATAGCAAGAGTATGTGAAGAGATATTTTAGTTAATTCAGCACAAGTTAATTAAAAACAAATTAACAGAAAGATTCATTAGGAACAAGCAATGGTAGCCAATAGTACAAATATGAGATATAGTATCCATAACTATAGACATCTCAGCAATTAAATGACATCAAAACCTGTTACTAACTAATTTAATGATTATGGAACACGAGTAAGATCCTCTTTACTTTGTAAGATAAAATATATAGTTAAGCCGGAAATATGATACCTCTGTGCTTCAAGGTTAAGGTGGGGAACTGGTTTCTTTATTGATATCTGACTGCTTGAGTCCTTGCCACCATCAGTGATTGATTCTGACTCTCTGTCAGCCTCATCACATAGCATTTCCACTCTACTCAGCAAACTCTTTATGATGTCTTCCTAATCAGAAGAATACCCAAGATCATAAAGTTGAAGAGAGACAAGCAAAAGTAATCAACCAATACAAAACATGATAGCCTAAGGGATAACAGAATAAAATTGATAGGAACCCACAATCTCTTTTCATTGTGTAATTGTTAGTGTGTCTAGGGGTTAGGCGTATATTGGGTAGATTGCAAAATAAGTGTGGCATAGCTCGCTATAAATAGAGGGAGGGAGTTACATTATAATTTTGGCAAAAATTAGGGAATGGGTTGGGGAGAGTCGAGCCCTCTGTAGCACAGACACTTCAATTAGGATAACGTGCCGCCACGAGTCGATACCGACACTTCTCGGACACTCTACCGTAATCATTTTTCTTTTTATATTAGAAATATTATATGTTTGTTAATTCAAAGTTATTAGCAAGTAACAAGTAGGTACTCATATTTAAAAAAATTCAACGAGAAAAATTAATAACAAGTATTAAACTAAATTTATATTATATAAATGAAGAATTTTTAAGAAAGGACACTCTACCGTAATCATTTTTCTTTTTATATTAGAAATATTATATATTGTTAATTCAGAAGTTATTAGCAAGTAATAAATATGTACTCATGTTTAAAAAAAAAAAAAAAAAAAAATTAATAACAAGTATAAAACTAAATTTATACTATATAAATGAAAAAAAATTTAGAATTTAATCAACGTGTCGTGTTTACTTTTTTTAAAAATCGCATGTCGGCGTATCTGACAGATATCGTGTCGGACACACGTGTTCGTATCAGTGCATCATAGGTCGAGCCTCTTGAATGCTCGACAACACTTTGTATTTCATTAGTTCGTAATTCAACTCCATACCCAAAACTGTTATTCAGTTTCATTTCATACATTGATAAAACACAATTTCACCTTGTGTCATAAGTAGAAATTAGTACACATTCATACAAACCCTGCTCTTTTCATTTTCCTTTGCCTCAATCAACGGACAATTTGCCAAATTGATGCTTGAACCTATCATTTGATATCAGAGAACACCTAGGAACATACTGGTGCAAAGAAAATGGCAGAAGATCGGTCGGAGATTTGGGACTGTCAGGAGAAGAGCATAAATCGGATAATGGAGATGATTGAATCTATGTAGCAAAAGCTTAACAGTGAGAGAACTGTGAAACAGACCCGATGGAGAAGGAGAAAGGTCGGACCTTCTGCCTAAATTTTACAATGATGATCCCAATAGGTGGGTAATTAGTGCAGAGCTATATTTCTCCGTTAATAGATGGAAAAGAGATTATGCTTTTGGTGTGATGAGGAAAATTTGGTGGGTCATAATTGCAAAAGAATAAATAAATAAAAATCTATTAGTGTGCAAGGTAAACGATGAATTGGAAAGAAGTAAATGTGGAAGAGTTGGGAAAAGGGGTCCGAAACATTGGGCAGCCTATCGTCGATGAAATGATGGAGCTGCCCATCAATTTCGTGGTTGGACTCTCAATGCCACATATGATGGAGCTTCAGGGGCACGTGACCCCCTGAAATGTGGCAATGTTAATTGACTGTGGGGCTGCCCAAAATTTGTTTAGATAGTCGATTGCCACAGTTCGGAAGTTGGGAATTCCATGAGTGGGAGCAACCGGTTACGGATTTCTTACAGATACAATCTTATTGTTAGTAGATCGACTACTATATGTTGAAGGTTGGATGCTAAGCACGGGTCTAAGTTTTTTAGGCTAATTGGGAGCCATATGGACTTGTCCTGCCACAACTTCTCAATTTTCATCTTGAGGACAATGTGAATTCGAGGGCAAGGTTATTATAGGAACCCAAAAGCTCGGCATAGTTTAATTATTAGTGGGTTAAGTGTTGGGTAATTACAAAATAAGTGTGACACCAACTCAATATAAATAGGGGGAGGGAGTTCTAATTTCATTTAAGCCAAAATTAGGGAATAGGTGGGGAGAGAGTCAAGCCACTCGAATGCTCCATACAAATTTGTAATTCAATTATATTTCGTAATTCCAATTCCATTTCCAAGTCTGTATTGAGTTTCTTTTCGTACATTGATACAAACACTAAAGTCACCTTGTGTCATCCCTACAAATTGAGTTTGAATATTTCATTAGTCACTAAACTTATACCTCTATCACAATGAACATTAAAATGCTTTTCAGTAGTCACTGAAATGTTACACATTGCACTCTATCACTCGCCATGTTTTACCCGTCACCGAACTTATACTTCTGTCACGTTTTACTCACTAAACTTTAAAATGCTTTTGATTGGTCGGTGAACTTTACTTATTGAATCCAATTGTTAGAAAATTGAAAATTTTGAATTATAAAATACCATATACGAAAATGAGGCCCTTTATTCCTCTTAAATTACTTTATGACGACTCTAAAAATTATATTTTGTTAGTACTTATAAATATTATTGAATCGAAAAATTTCATAGCTTGCTTGACATATAATTTTTTACTTTCTTAATTTCTGTCTACAATATCAATTGAAATAAAGAAATAATTTCTTTATTTTATTTCTTGAATTAATGAAAGTTTATGATCTAAATTATGATTTATGCCAATCTGAAGTTAGCATTCTTCTTTCCCAAACATAGCTTTTGACGACTAGATAAATTATATCTTTATGACCATTATCAATATTCTTGACTAACATTGAGAGTCTAATTATCTAGTCGATATTTATTTTATTTTTTTAATCTAGGTTACATTTAAAAGAAAATCAACTTTACATTATATATATGGTTGATCAATTTAATTGTATGATTACTATAATTATGTCTGTTTATATATGATTACTATAATTATGTCCATTCTCAGAGATCTCTTTGGGCCCAATTCTTACGGGGCAAGTATCGTACAGGGACACATTCTTTACTTACAGTAGTTCCCCCACTCGGCTTCTCCTACTTGGAAGAGGCAAAAATTAGTTGGGCCCCGAACAGAGCCATACATTGCATGGCACCTTAGAGCAGGTCAGATTTTCTTTTGGCATGATTGCTGGATGGGTGAGACCATGCTGGCATCCCTATTCCACGACAGCACACATCTGTGAGGGTGCATGATTTCTTTGATGATACTGGGTGAAATATTGGACGTTTATTACTGGTTCTCCCGCCTCTTATAGCAGAGCATATATGAGCTATACCTTTATGTGCAGATGCCCCAGATCGAATTGTTTAGCAAAATACATCGAATGGTAGCTTCGCTACCAAATCTGCATGGTAGCTTGTACTTTCGGGATGCTAGTATCAAGATTCGTACCAGTTACTGTGGAGCTCCATTTTGCCCGTCACTTTCTCATTATTCTGCGGAGACTATAGCAGGACCTCATTCTAGTAGATGTTATTCGAGGGAGGATTGGATGCCAATTGGCTTCTCACTATCAGTGTTATTTCGAGACCGAGACTATAAATCATATTTTCACTAGCAATAGCATCTCCAATCAAGTATGGCAGCATTTTAGGGATATTTTTCGGATACCTATGAGATCAAGAGGGGGAGTCAGAAAGAGATTCCAGAGATTGAGGTATTCTAGACAGTATGTTCGTTGTGGACACATTCGCATTATCATTCCTCTACTGATTTTTTGGTATCTATGGACCACGAGGAATTATGCGAAGCATAATGGGATTCGCATAGTAGCCAGACGTATCATTTGGAGGGTCTATCGCATGATCTCTTTTCTTCATATGGGAGGACTGTTTCGAATCGTGCATCGACGGGGAGATTTGAAATTTGCATCCATATTTGGTATTTTTATGGACCCTCTTCCCCATCTCCCCCTATTCTCGTTTGGTGGCGTACTCCATCAGTTGGATCTGTCAAGATCAATACTGATGGATGCGTCAAAGATGGTTTTGCGAGTGGGGGAGGCATCATCAGAGATCACGCAAGATACTGTATTAGCGCTTTCCAGCTTCATATGAACCATGCTTGATATTAAAGGCATAGCTCCAGACTATTTTTTATAGGATTTTACTAGCTTAAGGACTTGGTTCTTCAGCGATTTGGGTTTAGTCAGATTCTACAGTGGCTATTCACTGCATCACTAAAGGAAGAGGACCATGGGCTATTCAGGGTATACTCAGACGTATCACAGATATCATATCCTTCGAAAGAGACAGTTTCTCACATTTACAGAGAAGGCAATCAGGTTGCACATGCTCTTGATGCTGAGGGTTGGGATCATCGGCGATATCAGGTATATGGACCACTTGACCTACCATGACATATTAGGATACTAGTACAAGTTGACAGACATAAAAATGCCAGTGCCAGAGTTTGATTTTTATTTTTCTTTCAATTCTTATTTTTGTCTTTAATTGCATTAGTTCTTATTGTAAAGGAAGTATTTCTTTGTTTACTGCTTTATTTTTCGTCATTTATTTTCATTGTAAGGGAAGTACTTCCTCATTTATTGTTCTTATTATTTTCATGTAACTACGGTATTCCTCCGCCACAAGTGAAGACATTAATAAAATCTCAGAGGAAACGCCCTTCTTTAATTAAAAAAAAAAAAAACTCAATATAAATTGGGAGAGGGGGTTCTAATTTCGTTTAGGCAAAAATTAGGGAATAGGTAGGGAGAGAGTCAAGCCACTTGAATGCTCGATACAAATTTGTAATTCAATTATATTTCGTAATTCAAGTCCATTTCCAAGTCTGTATTGAGTTTCTTATTGTACATTGATACAAACACTAAATTCACCTTATGTTACCCTACAAATTGAGTTTAAATATTTCATTAGTCACTAAACTTATACCTCGATCACAATTTATTCACTGAACATTAAAATGATATTGAGTAGTCACTGAAATGTAACACATTGCACTATATCACTCACTGAACTTTAAAATGTCTTTGATTGGTCGGTGAACTTTATTTATTGAATCCAATTGTTCAAAAATTAAAAATTTTGAAGTATAAAATACCATATACGAAAATGACGCCCTTTTTTCCTCTTAAATTACTTTGTGACGACTTTAAAAATTATATTTTGTTAGTACTTATAAATATTATTGCATCGAACATTTTATAGCTTGCTTGACATATAATTTTTTATTTTCTTAATTTTTGTCTACAATATCAATCGAAATAAAGAAATAATTTCTCTATTTTATTTCTTTAAGTAATGGAAGTTTATGATCTAAATTATGATTTATGCCAATCTGAAGTTAGCATTCTCTTTCCCCTTGAACGTAGCTTTCGACAACTAGATAAATTATATCTTCTTCACCAATATCTATATTCGCGTCTTACGTTGAGAGTCTAATTATCTAGTCAATATTTATTTTATTTTTTTAATCTAGGTTAAATTCAAAAGAAAATCAACTTTACATGAAAATATATATGGTTGATTGATTTAACTGTATGATTACTATAATTATGTCCGTTTATATATGTATAATTATATATAATTATGATTGATTGAATTAAATTATTACAATAATTACGTGTCTATCTATGTATAACTGTATATAATTATGGTTGATTGATTTTAAATTATTTGATTACTATAATTACGTGCACCTATATATGTATAATTATATATAATTATGGTTGATTGATTTCAAATATAGTATTACTATATTTACGTTCATTTATATATGTACAATTATATATAATTATGATTCATTGAGTTAAATTATAATATTACTACAATTACATGTCTATATATATTATGGTATATTGATTTAAATGATAAAATTACTATAATTATATGCGTCTATCTATATATAATTATAACTAATTATGATTGATTTATTTGAATTATATAATTAGCATAACTCATTACCTTATTTAGTGCACAATTATAGGGACTCTTTCTTTTTGTGTAAAAGTGTGTTATGGGATCAAGAACTTTTCATCGATGGCCTATGATGGCGGGTGGGAAATGGAGAATCAATTCAAATTTTCGATGGTCCATGGTATTCATGGCCTTTCTTTTTTGCCGATATCACCTCGCTAGGATTTTGTTCCATCGGTGCAAGACGTGATTGGAGAACAAGGCTACTAGGATATGGGAACGCTAAATGCAATTTTCTTTCCGATCAACATGGAACTAATACAGGCCATTCCATAAGACATTCAGAATTGGGACAACATAATCATTTGGCACTATGAGAATAAGGGGCTCTATACAGCCCATAGTGGGTATCATTGCTCGTTAAACAAACAAATTGATTAAGTTGGGTCTAGCCTTTCAATCACTAAGAGATGGTGGACTGCATTTTGGAAGTTGGCTCACTCCCAAAATTAGGATTTTCTCATGGCGGTTTTCTACGAAGCATTGCCTACTGAAGCAAATTCGTGGAGCTGTGATCAGGGATGGTGGAGGAAAGGTTATTTTTGCAGGGCCAAAGTTTACGTGGAGGATTTCTTTCCGGATGATGCCAAAGCTTTAGGATTGCGGGGGGATAGGACATAGCAAAAAGGGCTAGATTCCACATTTCTACAGTTGAGATTGGGCCCATGTTTGGCCTCCATTTCTTAAAACTATTTTTTCTCTAAATCCATTTTCAACATCATGGGACCCACAATTTTTATCGACTTTTCAACTACAAATGTCACCAACTTTCATCAAAATCTACTAAAAATCTAATTTTCATCCAAACCAAACAAGGACCAACTCTCTTCGAGTGGTGCAAAGTTTACAAAAGGAATTTTAGCTTAGCTCCAAAAGCACCTATTCTGTTTGATATTGTAGCATATTGACACCTCAACAATTCAAATGGAGTAAAAAATGAGTTACGCTACACGAACAGGGCCCCTATGTGGCCCTGCTCGTTTAGATTTATTCGTGAAAAATTGTTGGTAGTAGTCCAAAACCAAACTCGTCAGAAAGGAACCATTTGTATGGTATATAACTAGTCACAGTAAAATTTGTGCAAGATCAATGTGTTATATGCTATTATGCAGATATTTAAATCTGGAATGGGTTGCACATTTAACAATATTTATTTTGTAGAATGCACAAAAATTATCTAACAAACATCAAGCCCCTGTTTGGTTTAGAGAAAAAAATCTGATTTTTTAATAAATTTTGACAAAAGTTGCTGGAATGTGTGGTCGAAAAGTTGTGGATCCCATAAAATGTGGTTAAAATTAATTTTTTACTTAGATTTAGAATTTAATCAAAATTTCTAGCTGAACCAAACAAGAGCCAAGATGTTTTCCCAATAGTAGAATAAATACAGAATTATGTTGCAAAACTGTATTACCTTTATGTCAGCCAAAGCTTGTGAAACAGGTTCCTTCGAATTCAAGTAAGCAAGAGAACAAACGGAGCCACTAAAGAGAACAACACCGAAAACCTCTTTCTGGCTGCATGCTTTACGCAAAAAGATAGTTTTATGAGTAACCAAGAACATTGCAAGTAATGCATCAAAGTAAATAGAAACAAAATTCAAATATACCTTCTACGTATTTATCTTGCAAGAGAGGTAGAAGGAATTCAACTTCATGAAAATCATATGATGCATAGTGTTCATCCTGAATCACCTACATACCGATGCAAAACAGAAAAGGTAAAATATCATATAAAACTCTTGCTGGGCAGAAACTTGCATGCATAGGATAAAAATATTAATAGCTCAAGTGAATAATTGCTTTTTAATTTGCAAGCCAAACAAGATAGACACTACGTGATCAAAAGAACAAGATAAAACCAAAAAAAGTAGTACTGTTGAACCCCAGGGATGGGGATTATCGGTAATGTTTGCCTCTAAGCCTACTTATAGTCCCAAGGACCAAAATTGATCTGAAGATACTACTCTAGTATGTCTTTGATTTCATGACATGCTCTTTTTAAATGGCAAGAAAACGTTCTACGGTAAATGTCACCAGCCTTTTGCTACAGAATTTCTTTTTCTTTCCTTGCTTGGCAAATAGTGTCTGTACACAATGAACAATAATAAGATTGTGAAGAGAAAGAGGAAGAGAATAAAGAAGAGGGAGAGAATTTAGAGGAACGAAATATATGTTTGTAATCAATATCAAAGTGAACATACTACAACGAATAAGTCCCCTTTATATAGGGCAAATGAGCTATATCAAAAAACTTCTAACAAACTAGAACCTTAAAAAATAAATTAATTAATAAATAATAAAAAATTAATGTAATCTAAACAAACATAATTTGAAACAAATTCTATCGCTATTCTTATCTTTATTTCACTTCAGTTCTCCTCAATTGAGAGAACTCGACTTCAATGAAATAGACTCCAACTTCTTAATCAAGGGGGCGATCTTTCTTCCTGACTAAATAACAAAACCAAGACACGATGACAGCTGAATTTGCAAAACATCCTCAAGAATATGACCTAACAGAGGAAGACGATCTTTCCTTTTAACCATGTACTGATAGTAAACTTCGAAAAGTAACATATGATGCAATCCATCATAAAAACATAAATTGACTACACATAACGAGGAGCACAAGGGATTAGATTGTATGCTCAATGTGTCCAGATAAAGAAATTGATATATTAATAACATAACTTTCATTCAAGTGTAATGACCAGTCAAATAAATTATATTTATGTTAGATCCAAAAAGCTTTTCTTAGCTTGTTTAGAAAATTGAACTAAAGAAACACGCAATATAGCATAAAATTCACCGTCAAAGAATCCTAGCCTATATTGTGTATCAAAAGCAAGCTCACAAGTATAACAATTGAAAATAATCTCTTAATCTCGACATGAAAATTAGGAAAATTGACAACGAAGTATTGAGCTAAAGCAATATGACAGCAATTAGTAGACAACCCAATGTCTATTGGAAAAGTATGCAATCAAACAATGGCCTTGACAAAAAAGTGGCAACTCGAGGAATATCATGCAGTTGAGGTAACGTTAAAACAAAGTCATTGGAAAATTCACACATAGGAGTATGCAATAACAATTTTGGCACAAATGCGAGGACATGTAAAATGTTTAGCTTAGGTGGCAACACCAAAGGTAATTCCTCAACTATGTCATGGTCAAATATGTTGAAAATAGGTGTGAGAGGGGACACGAGACAAAAATTCTCAAAACATTGATCCTCGCTATCAGATTATTCAATAAGTTTCAACAATAAAATCTAGATTTTCTACTTCATGATGAGGACTAAACCACACTTAAGAGATGATTGTCGCGACTAGGGTAGTAATCTGACCTGTCCATAATCTTCATCTAAAGATTGGAGTGCAAGAATTTCGTCAACGTGATTTCAAGATTTAAACCATTGAGAAACCTAGACATTGTAACGAGAGGAGTCGTACTTCGTAGTAGGCTAGATATTTGCTAACGATGTATATACCTTGCCTATAGTGCAAAAAGAATTCACCTTTGAATACACAATACATGATGCAACTTGGAAAGTCTATTCGAGCAGTAAAAGAAATTAACATCGATTATAATATAATTTTCCATTATCTCATTTGAATTTTCCATTATCGCATTTGATTCATTTTTGGTTAAATTGATTTTTGTAAACGGAAAAGTCCAATTTCCCTTAGTAGTCGTAATTTCCTTTATTAGTCGTGTTTTTAGCCTATATAAAGAGATCCATTGATTGTAATGAGACACACTTGAATACTGAAATAAAACTACAATCTTTCTCTCATTTCTCTCTTCCTACTTTCTTCTCCTTCTTTACTGTTCTCGTTATTGCAATCGAAATCAATTTGGTATCAGATACAGTCNTACTTTCTTCTCATTCTTTACTGTTCTCGTTATTGCAATCGGCATCAATTTGGTATTAGATATAGTCGCTCCCCTCCGACCACAAAGTGTCCATTTCACGTAGGCCACGTCTTTGTGAGCTCTTCCGATTACCCACCTCAGGCCTCCCATTCTCAACATCGAATCCACTACCTCTTTCCGCCTGTCCACAAATAACCCATACTCAACTTTCAAACCATCATGCACTCCACACCGCTTTCTTCCCTTCCCCTACTGCTGTGCTAATTGCTGCTATTTCTGTGCCTCCCACCGCTTTGCATTGCCGAAGTGGCGCCGCCCCTCTCAAACTATCAACACCTCTACAAGCATTGTCTTCTCCACCAGGTTTACTATTACTGTTGCCCTACCCGATTGTCGCGATTCGGTATCCTCTATCGCGATCAAACTCCTATGTCTCTGCCTTGTTTTGTCAATTGTTGGTTCATCGTTCAGTTTCCGGTCAACCACCAGTCAATGCACCGCTACCTGCAGTCTCTTCACCTACTTTTGAGTCTTTTACAGTGCCTCTCCGTCATTCTAACTATTCGTTTTATCTCATCCTATAGAGTGATATGGCATTGACCTAAGAATGCAATGTTACATAAAAATGACTTCCAATAACTCCTAACAAAGCCGACAAATGACATTCAACGACAGTCATTTATGCTTTGAAATTTGCAAATAAACTATTCAAGATTATGAAGCCAATCAAGAAATAAGTCGAAATCAACAAGACCATTAAAGTCCCACGGTTGTAATGTAACTTGCCTAGAAAAATAATAAAATTGCTAGTTTCTTCTTTAGGTAATACAACTACCTAAGGACAATGAACAATAGGAATTAAAATTAATACCTTGCTAGTTTCTTCTTTATGGTTGTAGACAATTTGATGTAGTCAACTTAGTGGGTTGGTTATATAGGCTGTAGTGAATTTTGTGGATTTGGGAATTTTGGCAAGTTGGCTTGGTCTTATTCAGGTTTGTGGGCTTGTGGATTAGGGTTTGTAGGTGTGTAGATAGTTGGGCTAGGTATATGGGGTTGATGTGTTAGGTTAGTGGGTGAATGGGTTGGCGGTTTGGGTCAGATATTGGCCTATTGTGTGTATGGAAGAAAAAGAGTCGTAAGAACAGTGGCAAGTGATGGAGCAAATGGAGAAATAATGGTTTTTACTATAGGTTTATGCCATCACTGCTAAGGCGGAGGAAATGTTTTATTTCAATTTTTTTAGCGACAATAAAAAATAGAAATTTCCTCCAAAATGTGAGTTGCTACTGCCATAAAGGTTTATGATTTATATGGTGTTTTGTAGGTTTAGATGAGAAATTTTTGGCTGAAGATGTGGTGTTTATGTATAGTTTGTAATTTGAACACAAATTTGTTTGGCCCAAGGAAAATGACTTGCTCTGAGACCAAATTGATATAGTATATAATGAACAAGTAGATAGCAAAAGAAAGGGAAAGAGAGAGAAAGAGGAGGAGGGAGGAAATATAAGTTTTCATTCAATATCAAAGTATACGTATTACAATTACTAAGCCCCTTTTATATAGGGCAAACAAGCTAAAATCAAAAGAACATTTAATAAATTAAGTATCAAAGGTAATCTAATCCAATCTAGACAAACATAATTTAAATCAAACTCTACTTTAAAATCCTATCTAAATCCTATCATTATTCTTATATTTATTTCCCATCATAGCACTTCATCACTCTTAATATATCAATAAATATTAAGACTTTATGAAATAAAAAAAGAGACATAATAAAAACTTGATGCCACTTGAGGGACCACTAGATTGGAATGAGGGTTAAAACAAACAAAAAATAAAGAAAAAGCATTAAAAAAACACGATTTACGCATGCAATGAAGCATTTCGCAGTTTAATTTTGGTGGCATTGCCAGGAATTATGAGTTATCTTTAGCATAAATTTTAAGAATTTTTACTCCCACTATTCCACATTATGGGCACGAAATTAAGGTATTGCAATGGTATTTAAGGGGGGCTAAATTGCGTGTGCTGAACTCAACTTTTTCCCCTTGTGTGATTTTGTCCCCTTCTTTTTTTCTTGGAATATTTTGTCCCCTACCCTCTACATTTAGGTGAATTTAGTCCCTGCTTATAGTTTGTTGAAAATAACAGAAAAGTTGATAGAAAAGAAAAATTTGCCCTCAAATCTAAATATAGATAAAAATAAACATAGAAAGAATAAAAGAAATGACGTCATCTTCTCCATGCTACCCACCCCAACTTTACAAGAGCCCCATCCCCACTCCCCACCCCTGCAGCAAGACTAGAGGATTAATTAGATCGTGTGTAAGCTTTCAAGTTTTAGCACCCCCCCCCCCCCAGGGCTGCCTTTTGAAGCTTGTGGTCCAATCCTCGGTATCTAAATTAGTGGTTTGCGCATTGTTGAGGACGCATCATATGGGGCGCATTAGGCGCACAATTTATTATCATTGATAAGTGATAACAACTTCTAGAATTGGTAAGGTGGAGATCTTTTTTACCAGTTTACCATCAATCAAAGCCTTTGAACTTCTAAGCTCTTTGGCGTGAATCGTGATTCCATGACGAAAAACATCAGCAAATCTTCCAATATGTTGTCCATCCTCATGCCCTAATGGCAATCTGGGAAAAAATAGCTCAGAAAATGAAACATAAACATAGATTAGCAATATTAATGAGCATTCTTTTTATTTAGTAGAAATTCATAAAAGAAGCAAGTGAATATGAATTTCAAGTGAATATCTTGCTCATGCTAAACCAGGCTTTATCAACCACATCAAACCATACAAGTTAACAACATAAAATCTTAAAGCATGATGCCACATGAACTCTTAATTGTATAAAAATAAATCGATTATGTATCAAATACCAGTACATAATAACTATACAATATTCTCAAAGAAGTAGAAGGGGTATATACATATGAAACAGTACATAAAAAGTTACATTCATATACATAAACCCCTTGTTGGGTGACAATCTTCTAAAGGGATAAGCTATCAAAGGACATTGAGAGATCCTAAAAAGTATTCCCACTGAAAAAAGTGCCAAGTTATTTTACATGACCAAGTGATTTTAATTGAATCTTGTACAGGCTGCCACAGGATCTGAGTATAAAGTTGGATATCATTCAAAAAAAATCACGTTTCTCAATCTCCTTTTGAATTTTGACGAGAATAATTCATTTTCTAAATTTTTTGGCTTTGCCTTAAATACAATCAAAAATAAAAATAAGAACAATTATAATGCAGATGCAGGAAAAACGTTTATAAACTCAACCCCAAGATTGCTAGATCTATGAAAGAATGCATCTTTCTATCTAAGTTGTGGTGGTGGCATAGTTGGGTAACTGAATAACTTAAGCTCCTACTTACTCCTGCACGTGTAAAGGTCACCTCTGCTTGAGACCGTTTGCCTCCAAATCAGAATAGTTGATTTAATAACTAAACATGTAAAATTATAACAGACAACAAATTTCGAAATTTACAATTATTCAACTTCAGTTATATAATCAGATGTTATGGGTGAAGCCACAAGAAAATAAATATATGTTATATGAATGTGATTCAGATGCAGGTTTCAATGAAATGGAAATCCTCATTCCCATTAGTTCAAATTTTGGAAAGGAAAAAGAGTACAACAAACATAAAGTTAAATACAAAATTTCTTGAAATACTTCCAACTTCTCTCAATACGCAAAATTAGAAAGAGTTGAATATATCAAGGGTGTCCTGGTTTCATTCTCAAGTAAAATGTTAAGAGAAAGGACTTTAACACCCAGAGAGAAAATTTATCAAGGTTTAACTACAATCAGAACCAAAGAACCAGAGCTCTTGAAAAGATAAGAGTGATAACAGATAAGAGACTACCTTAGATCAAAGTTGTACGTGCATCTGAATGTTTGGAGGGAACTCAAAACTTTTGCCATCTTGAAATCACAAGGTCGTAAACTGCTTGAAGTAATATTTGCTGCAAGTGAGCAATTTCGACATGTCCACCTCAAAAATACAGATTTTAGCCATTTTATTATCAATACAATGCAAAAAAGCAAATAAGGAGAAATTTGCTCTGAAGTCTGAAGAAGTTACCTCAGGGGGCTATAACTAATGTGAATGAGCAGTCTCTCATTCCAATCATTCTCCACCAAGGAGGCTGCTTCTGCAACTCCTTTCACAGTCTGTAAGGAGAATTCTATCAAGCCTTAAATTATTGGTTGACAGTTACTATGCAAGTCTAGACATTCACATTGACATAACAATGTGATTATGAACAGTTGAGTTGACAGTTACCACTTACCATGCAAAAATCATTGTGCCTCAAATGTGCCGCCATTTTTTGACATTGTAAATAGAGATCACATTTCTTCTTATTAAGTACGTATTATCATAAACTAAACCAGATAACTGCCCCGGGGGAGAGCATAGATGCTCAAAATTGCAATTTTTTTCATTTTTTTTAATCGGTAGAGAACAAAACGAGGGTGAAACAAAATCTCCGGAGAATAAATTCTCAGAGCTGCATTCTTCTTTTTGTGACTCGATAAAGAAAAAAAGATGAAAAAATTAGCCAGTGTATGATGTCTAGGATACCTGGCAAAGGGTTATTGCTGAATTCTTGAATGAGTTTTCATTGACCCATACATATATGCCAACAACCTTCATCCCACCCAGCAGCATTCTTGAGACCTGAAGTAACAAATTGGTATTGTTAGTTTGATACCCTTTCGAGTGGCATTTTGTAAAACATTATTATAAATTAACATTCAATTATTCGAGTGTTTTTATTTGAAACAATTATCTAAGTTTCCATAATCATATAGGATGTCACAAATTGTATACTCAATGGTTCAAGAATGGTGAGACAATTTGTGACATGATCAATATATATAGCTCACAATCGGTACATAAAGTAGGATGCTTTATGTTGATAGGATTGTATTGTTCTTATTGAAATTTGTCTAGATTTGACAATAAGAACAATAGTGTATTTTTTATGCACATTGAATATAACCGCATAGATGACTCATCTACTCGATTATCAAACAAGTCACATAAATCCTGAGTGAGTAGTGTACCTTTGATTGCTAGTTCAAGTTCTTTCAGGTAAAATAAGTCGTGATTAATAAATGTATCTCAATTGGTCAAGAGTTGACCTAATTAGAAACATCTATTGGAGCTTAAATTTTGTGAGTCCAGCTAGATCCCTCTCGACTCTAATAAAGATGTGACTTAATTGGCCTACCAAAATAAAGTCCAGGGATAGCTGTGCAATTATGAAAACCTAATTGAGTTTTATAAATACGCCCATTGTGGGCACATGTCTCAAAGTTTTAAAGTTAGCCACATTTTCTCATACTTCCCAAAAAGGGAGGCACCTAAAGGGGAACAAGGTAGAAGATATAAGGAAGGAAACATTCGGTTAGACCATTAAAAGCTCCTTCAAGACTATCATCTCACCCTTATGCGTGAGGATTTAAAAACAAATTCCAATGATCTCAAGGTAATCTAAAATCTATTATCACTTGGGTTTAATCTTCAAAGGAAAATTAATTTCCTCTTGTCATGATTAAATCCAATAATCAACAAATGGTATCAGAACCAATAGTTATTGAGAGCCTTGAGTAGGATTTTCTTTAAATCCTAGTGTAAAATGCATTTTTAGTATGAATAGTGTTAGGTTATTTGATCTGACATATTTATTGCTTTATATGATCAATGTAGATATTTATACATGGAACATTCTATTTGTACATAATATCTTACCTAATGGGGCGACCCCCCCCCCCCCAAATAAGGGGCCGTCATTTGTCAATTATGGCACACATCAGGTAAAGGGTTATGTACTTATAGCATAACCCTTTATACATAATCACTTTTGACCTTAGAATTTTTTTCCTTCCCATTGTTGTAATGTGTTTTATTTGTTGCACTGATCTCTAGAAAAATTGTAAGCCATGAGGCACTAGGGTTTTGTGTATTCATTTTCCATATTCTACACTTTTGTATCAAGAGAAGGGGATGAAGTTTTGAACTCCAAAATCTCTTATATTGCTGTTTTTCTTTAGAAACTTGGTGTTTTGGAGGTGAAAAACTCATGGCTATGGAGGTGTTGGTTGAAAATATGGAAGGAAGGAGAAGTAGAACAAAAAAGAGGCAAAACCATGGTGGAACCACCAAGTGGTGACGACGATAGCCGCGACCGGAGCGGCGGTTGCCGCATTGCTGCAGCCGAAAAAATGAGTGCATCTAACAGGATGCATAGGGATAGGAGCATAACATTTGAAATAATTCACCCAAGCAGCTAAACTTTTGGATAGGATATTGTTTCTACGCAATTTCAAGTTGGTAGGCAAGCCTCACAGAAAAACATAACTTAGTCACTTATACAACCACCTATTTCCACACAAGGCAATATACACAATCATAAACTCATGGCTATGGAGGTGTTGGTTGAAAATATGGAAGGAAGGAGAAGTAGAACAAAAAAGAGGCAAAACCATGGTGGAACCACCAAGTGGCGACGACGATAGCCGCAACCGGAGCGACGGTAGCCGCTGCAGCCGAAAAAATGAGTGCATCTACCAGGACGCATGGGGAACAGTTGAAAAAATTTGCCCACGCAGCTAAATTTTTGGATAGGATATTGTTTCTATGCAATTTCAAGTTGGTAGGCAAACCTCACAGAAAAACATAACTTAGTCACTTATACGACCACCTATCTTCACACAAGGCAATATACACATTCATAAACAAACATAAGGCCTAAACAATAATTTAGTTCTACTTCATCTATGAAAAGGAAAGCCCCCTGATTGAGCCCCATTTTTGAGAATAAATTTTTAAAAAATTAATTTTTTTGGGAGAATATGTAGCTAAAATAGGAATAGTTTTGGGTTTATGTACAAAATTATTTTTTTTGGAGAATGTATAATTTAAAATGAGTTTACTGAAAAGTGAATTTTTAAAAATGGGACTCAAACAGGGTCAAAATACTAAACTGATGTTCTTTAATGAGGATGGTTGTTTTTAACCAAACCAACATCTAACAGGTCTAAATTTAACTATAATGGAAAAATATAACTGTAACATAATGGTAGATGAGCATTGGAACACTGATGCAATGTGTTTAACGATCAAATATGCCACTATTCATAGATATGTGTCATGGATCCACTTATTTAAATTTCGAGAATGACAAGAATAACGAGAAAAATGTATTGTCCAGGAAGCATAGATGAAAATTTATAACTAAGATCTTTTTTTCCTCTTTTTTTCTTGTATATCAGGTAAAACTAAATCGATGAGTAGAAAGAGAATGAAAACCAGAAGATAAAAATTCTAGCTGTCTTCCATAGTCGACAGCACGATTTGCTGCAAAATCATTGAAGATGAATCGAAATTTCATTATGCTGGTTGCAGTAATGTAAGCAAACAAATTAAGCAATAATGTATTACATCCAATGCTCGCATCTCATTCAATCAAAGTAATATTCATCTCTGTTATTTTTTTCAAAATTTCTCTCTTCTGCTTCCACCTTCTCATGGAAGTTGCACAATAAAGCTATACAAGGGAAGTTTTGTGAAGCAAGAATCATGAAGAACCCACCCATGAATGGATTTTAAATTGTCTGACGGTAAAATTTTATCAATGTTTGTGTATTAATTCAGGGGTTACTAGTAATTAAGGGCTTACAAATTGTTCAACCTTCTGGGAACAAAATATCACCTCTGAGGACTTGCTACTAAATTCAGATTGTTAAATAATCTATATTCTATTTTGTCCCGGTTTGGCCCCAATTTTTTAAAACTCATTTTCAAGCACGACTAAAAAAATGATTTTTAGCCAAATCATACAAGGGCTTTGTATGTTATTTTCCACATAAATATACTTGTAACTTTACATTACTGCTAGACCCATTCTCCATTTTCCCGCAAACTGATAAACCTTTCCATGAGATAGGCATCACGCAAAAATTTAATAATCTTAAAACCCTGAATCACTTGAGATATCCAATAACATTAACAATATTCATAAATCTGTAACATGCCAACTATAAATATAATTATTAGAAATAAAAGGTAGAACCATTCAATTGAGATTACGAAATTTGACCTGACGAGCATGCTCGGACACCCAATCAGTGTCGATGAAGAGAGTGGAGGACTCAGGCAGAGACTTGGTTCTGGATGACCCCTTCTTCTTGATGTTACCAACCATAACCCCGTCAATAAGAGAACATGGAGGCTCTCCATTATCATTCGACGGCGTAGGCACCAAATCATACACAAATCCTTTATCCAACTTCGAACTCAACTTTCCAATCACAAGCCCCACCTGTCGAAATATATAAAATCAGTCAGAAGCCGAAAATGAAGCTCAAGCGAATTTATGCATACATATACAGGAATTTAGGGGACCTGAGAGGGGATGGCAGATCGAGTGAGGCGATTTTCGGCCAATTTAAGTTGCGTCTCATCGCCTACGACTGCTTTCACCATGATTTTTCACCCACGCTCGTTATTCCGTGCGAAGATTAATCGATTGATTGATGGCTCTCGGTGAAGGCAGGAGGTTTATGTTTTATTATAAAACTACTAGTGGGGATCGTCAACTGTTATAACCCAATTAGAGATTTCGTGATAACACCTTATTTAGCCGCGTTTCAAAACCATTTTTTTTCTTATTCTATTTCTCATTCTTTATTTCAACCACACATTTTATCAATAAAATAATATTACACATAAACCCAAAAACTATCCTTACTTTTTAATCACACAATCTTCCATCAATCACTATTTCAAAATTTTTTTTAAACCCAAAATGGGTGTCAAACAGGGACTTAATAAGTAAATATTTAGAGTGTATTTGACTCACATTATTTTGAAAGAATATATTTTGAAATAATAGATTGATAGAGAATATAATTTAGAGACATTAATGTGTTATTCAGCACTATAGTTTACTTCCACACTATATTTTAATCTTTACATCTTCTTCAACCATAAACATTAATGAAGTTAGATTAGACATACATAGCTTTAGCTGGCCTACATATGCAAGGTAAATGCCTCAAATTTAAAAATATTATGCACTTTCATTTAGCAACATAACTCAACCACGTACATGTACAGTGAACACAATACCACTTTAGGAATGCAATAAATATCATTTGGGCCATAAAGGTTAACATCAATACCTTAAACATGAGGCTCAACTTGAATATATAACTGATAAAATATCAAATACAACAATCTTACATTTAAATATTGGAATTTAAAGCTTTACATAAAAACAAAAAAACAACAACAAAAAAAACTAAATTCATTTTAATTTGAATAAGCACACAACGGAGCATAAAAGTTCACATGCAACTAAATTAAACATCATAGGAAGCACATATAATTAAAAAAAATCTAAATTACACACAACTCTTAAATTTTTTTAGCTTGATTGAACGGTAATTAAGAAAACATTAACTCAATAGTAAATGAAAACAACCAAACTCTGGTGTTGGAGTGTTAGGTGGGAGGAATTAAAGGCGACTGTGATAGTAGGGATTCACTGCTTGGTCCAAAGGGTGTTAAATAATAAAATTATTCATAATTGAATGAATCAACATAATTCTCACATTTCTACTTTGTAAAAGGGAAGCTGAAAACGACAAAACAAAAACAAAAATAAATATATTAGAGTAGCTGACCTTTATTCGAGAAAACCAACTGATGCGACAAAACCTATGTGGTTTTACAACCTATTATTGTATTTGAAATTGAGGAAATGTCGTGTGATTTTGTTTGGGTTTTGATTTGGAAATGGGATCTAAAATCGCAAGAATGAGAAACGATAGATAGAAAGGAATTTAAAAAAATGACAAAATTGATATACACATATATGGCGTCAGTATTACGTCACGATGACGCCTTATGAATTGTAAAGAAATCTTATCTTTCATATATTGTAGTGATAAAGAGTAAATAGCCACAAATATCCCAACCTTTTTATTTCTTTTGCAACTTCAACGCTAATCCTTTTCTTTTGACAATTGAATTTCGATATTTGATAAAGTAAGATTCATTCAAATTGGTGATGTAACGTTCCGAAATTTTATTGAGCCCCTGTTTGAGACACATTAAAATTTTCATTCTCATTCTTCTACTCATTTTCAACCACACATTTTTCAATAAAATAATATTTTCCATCACATCAATAAATTTTCTTTTTTTTTCAATCATACATACTCCATCAATCTACTATTTCAAAATACATTTTTCCAAAATAATGTGGCTCAAACACACGCCCGTTAAAAGAATAATAGGTTAATAGAGTAGGTGGGGGCTTACAATATTAATTGAGTAAAATTCTTTTCCTCTTTTAATTTCTACCAGACGTGATTTTTATTTGATATGAAAACAATAGTATAGTACAATTCAAATATTATTTTTTGAAACCAAGTCCATGTTAGCCACGAGTCCTATTTTCAAATGAAAAGTTTAATTATATGATTGGTAATTAATTAAACTTGGTTTATGATTTAAATTTATGTGGTAGCCATATGTGAGATGATAAATGGTGATTTTGATAATGATAATCTTATTGTGATTTGGATAGAGTTTAATTGTAATTTTAATTTGTTAAAGTTTAATAATAATCATAATTATATTATTTGCAACCAATTCTTATCAAAATTCTTTATATTACATTGTTTTTCAATTCTAGTTGCATACAAACTCAATTGAGAATTTCAACTATAACTACAGCAAGAAAAAGTATAGAAAAATAATAAGAGAACTTTTATGTACAAGATTTTATTCTTTTCAACATTTCAAAATCAAGGTAAGATATTTTTGTGCAAGTGGTTCCTTATACTTTTATATTCAGTAATTTGCATGAATTGCTAGTAGACCTTCGAGTTATTTATTAAGAGATATGAAATCTTTCGAGAATTTAAGATGGTCTAAAATGGGTGTATCGCTTGGTTACAGAACTCCATAAGAGAAGAGTAATATGAAGTATTTATTTTATTATTATTATTATATAATTGTGTATGAAAACTGCATGTATCTTACTGTGTATTTTTAAATACTCACTCTTACAATATTTTATAGGTTAATTCGGGTCAATTGAAACTGTGGCGAGATGTGATGAGGACTACCAAGATGAATTGAAGAAATGAAAACACTAAATTTTTTTATCTCCCAATTTATCGAATTGTCTATATGTTCAAAGACACGTTTATTAATTAGTTAATTGATTATATTTAATTTTCTTAGAAATCCAGATTTCATGTTTTAGTTGATATTTATTGTAGAAAATAAAGTTAAATTTTTATTTGTATCGTTCTCGCTTTTAACGTAAAGAAAATTAAATTTTTGGTAACCCTTTAATGTTTATGAAAATTTGGGGTGTTACAGATGATTTCTCATCCGTTAGTCAACGCATTTGATCAGATTATGGAACAATTCATAAGGATAAATTTGTAATTTTAAATATTTTATTTAAATTATTAAGAAGTAAAAAAGATGCACAAACATATATAAAAAATAATAATTCATTAAAAATAAAAAAGATATAATTATCTTCTTGAACCCCACCCCACACACCACCGCCACACCACCGCCACCACCACCACATCATACCTACTTCCACCAAATGGCATCATAGTGTGGATTTTGTTTACTTCCAAAAAATGGCAAAACACGGGAATTTCTTCATGTGGTTAGCGGATTCGCTATCATTTTTAGCACAGTTTGACGGACTGAAATAACTCCTAATTTTTCTTTTTTTGTAAAATATGGAGGTAAGGGTTTGTGGTGGTTGGTATGGTAATAGTTACGGTGGATTTGGGGGATGTGGGTGGGGTAATCGTTTTCCTATTTTTAATTCTTTTTTTTTATGTTATAAATTTTTTTTTTCTTGTCTAATATTTAAGTTTAAAAATACTATAATTATTGTTTGGAAAATGATATGGGTACATAATTGTACCTCTATGGGTGTTCATAATGGACACCCCTTGACAGCAACAGGCGCCCCACCAATAGGGGGGTTTGGTGAGGCGCCGGGTGTCCATAATGGACACCCATATGGGTACAATTGTGTACTCATAGCACGACCCTTATTGTTTTACCGTTTTAATTTTTTATATTCGAGTGAAGTCGTTGACAAAAGAGGATCTGTCGTAATAATAATAATAATAATAATAATAATAATAATAATAATAATAATAATAATAACTACAAAAGTGAAAGATTAGGATGTTTATTGTCATTTAACTTAGCATAATTTACCCCTTTCCTTCAAATAAAGAGGAATTTAATAGAAAACTATAGCATTGGTAGTACATATGGAGTAACACTATTCATGCCAGCAAGATATTATCACCAGGTTACTATTATATTGACAAAATAAAGTTGGAATAATATTATGTAGCACAAAGGTTTGTCTTTAGTACCAGTTTAGGTGATTGTGTGGCCACACCACATTGTTCATTAAATAAAAATACTTTCAACTTCATTGAATAATGAGACACAAACCACATAACTAGATTGGTACTAAGCACAAGCAGTGTTAAATAATACTAATTGTTACTCCCGTAAATTAGGTGGCACGTACATGATAGGAAGGGTCCCACATGCCGACGTGGCATTGACTTAGAGGTTATCTAAAAGATAGCATGGGCTTCAACCTAAGGGAGCCTCGAATTGGAGGTCCTCGTTGTGAAGAGCCTCGAGACAAAGAGCACGCACATGATAGGAAGGGTCTTACATGCAGACGTGGCATTGACTTAGAGGGTCCTCTAAAAGATAGCATGGGCTTCAACCTAAGGGAACCTCGGATTGGAGGTCCTCGTTGTGAAGAGCCTCGGGACAAAGAGCATCGGCTCTTCTCCTCATCCACTTATATAGTGCCTCGGCTGAAGGGTCTCATCCACTTACATAGTGCCTCGGCTGAAGGGCCTCATCCACTTACATAGTGCCTTGGCTGAAGGGCCTCATCAACTTCCATTGTGCCTCGGCTGAAGGGCCTCATGAACCTCGATTTTGGGCTTGGACAAGGCCCATATGGCCCATTTATATTTTTCTATATATATGAATCAATTTCATTGTAGATGTAGCTAAATCTGAAAGAGAATACATTATAGAGAATATTGGAATCCACTTTCCATTATGGAAATTGTTGTTTCACATTTTACATACAATTGTTCATCGAAAATCAATACACTAAATAACCAAAGATTTACATTAAGCATGTATCACTAATCCAAGGAGGCCGGCCGGAATAACTTCCCATCCCTTCGACTCTTTGTTTCGGCCGGAGCTCCGGTCCGATCACTGTCGAAATTATGCCACGTGTAACGTGGGTCCGACATTTGTTGAATTCATTTTTTGGGGTCAACAGATTGGCGCCGTCTATGGGGAACGATATATTAACCATGTTATGCCACAATCAAAAACTCACCAGAAAATGATATCTAATGAGATCTTTTCCGGACAATTTCTACCAAAAAATGGAGAAGGCTACTAGAGGCAAATCTGAAAAAGAAAGACTACTCCTCTTTGATCCTCAACAAATATAGAAAAATAGATTCAAGAAAACTGAGATATATCCAATAAATATCCACCAAAATTTTATCCAGAAGAAGGCTCTGTTTTTCTCCCTGGGTTCGGCCATGTTCACCCATTTTTTGAAACCAACACCAAATGAAATACAAAACCACCCTTAAGAAATGGAAGGAAAATTCTACTAGAAATAGAATGATAAAATCTATTTGGAAGCAGAACAAATAAAAGGAAATTTTTTGAAGCTTTCATCAGTAGCAAGATTGAATGATCAGCCATAAGAAAACTGAACTAGGAAAAGTGGTGAGGATCGAAAGAGTTCAACTTTTTATTCCAGCATGTTCTGCCATCAAATTCAAAGAGAAAAGGAACCATTATGATTATTGGCATCAAAAGTGGAGCCTCTATTAACAAGACCTTTTTCCAAAATGAAAGAAAATTTCAAGTCCAAATTAATTGCAAGAAAGAAAAGCAAAAAAGGAAGATCAAATTCTCATGACAACCTGAGGAATTTTCTACAGCCATGTTGAAAGGAGTTGACATCTTTTTTCTATAGAGGCTCATACAGATTGTGTTCGGTTGCTTAGAAATGCTTGCTGTAAAGATGTTTCCACACTATAAGGTTGCACACCACGTGTTTGACAGAATGGTCAAGTTAGAAATTTTCTCAACAGCTTTTAATGTATGACATTTTCCAACCTCCGGCGAAGGCTGTTGAGGCTTCTACCGGTGCTAGTGGCATCTTGCAACATCACAGTGGTCGTCGGGAATACAACTAGTTTTTTAGCTTTTTGGGGTTCACATTAAATCTTGTGTGGGTTTTAGGATACTCTCTACAACAAGATTCACATTAGTTCGTAACGCTGAGAATCATGGAAGGCAAGCTATCCTTATGATCCATTGCATGTTTCAGATGGGACAATAATAAGATCAAGAGTAAAGGAGATAAATAAAGCCATGAATGGACTTGTAACAGCTATATGGACCAAGAGTTTAAATATAACAAGCAAGACACTAAATTTCAAGATGAGAATTAAAGAAGAAGTACCAACCATAGTTTTTTCGATCCAAGTGAATAAAAAGATGTAAGTACGAAAACACGTGGGATTTAAAAAACATGCGATACTTTTTGCTCGATTGTCGAATTTTTTAGTCCATGAGTACAATTCGAAAGCGTTTTTTTATTTTGTACATTTTTTACATATGACATTTTCAAACTTGAAGGGTCAAGTTTTGAGTTAATTGTTCTTTCTTTCCTTCTTTATTTTTTAGTTAGTTGAAGTGTATTTTCATTATTTCGCAATTTGTTAGTTTATCAAATTGTTTTACAAGTTAATTAGTTTTCTTAATGTTTGCCAGCATAAGGCATATTATTTGTACGAAAATACCACATGATATTAATTTTAAAGAGTAATCATAAATTAGGGTTTTCGATTTTCATTTTGTTATTAGTTGAACTATCCAGAACTCATAAAAAATTTTCAATTTTTGTAACGTTCAAACTTCCAAGAACTTATCAAGGATTTCCAATCTCTATGGCATTCAAACATTCCAACCTTGAGTCCTGATTCAAAAAATTATGGATCAAGATTATATCTAGGTTTTTAGCTTCTTGGGGTTCAGACCAAATCTTTTGTGGATCTCTGGATAGTCCCTACAATAGGATTCACATCATTTGATAACGATGGGAATTATGAGAGGGAAGCTACCTATATGCCCATTGCATGTTTCAGATGGGACAATAGTAAGATCAAGAGTGAATGAGATCAATAAAACCTTGAATGGACTTCTAAAAGCTACATGGATTGAGAGTTTAAGTAAAACAAGCAAGACGCTAAATTTCAAGATAGCAATTAAAGAAGAAGGACAAACCTTAGTTTTTTCGATCCAAGTAATAAAAAAAGATGGAACTACGAAAACACGTGGGATGTACAAAAACATGCATAACTTTTAGCTCAATTGTCGAATTTATTTATCCATGAGTACAATTCGAAAGCGTTTTTCGATTTTGTACATTTTTACATATGACATTTTTCAAACTTTGAGAGTCAAGTTTTGAGTTAATTTTTCTTTCTTTCTTTCTTTCTTTTTTAGTTAGTTGCAGAGTATTTCATTATTTCGCAATAGGTTGGTTTATCTAATTTTTTTGCAAGTTAATTAGATTTCTCAATGTTTTCCTGCATAATGCACATTACTTGTACGAAAATACCACATGATATTAATTTTAAAGAGTAATCATAAAGTAGAATTTTCGCTTTTCATCTTGTTCTTAGTTGAACTAT